>PVHX01014854.1:8559-48900 GCA_004024805.1 Geosciurus inauris
CTCAAGCCTGTAATCCCAGCACTCAGGGAGGCTGAGACAGGAGAATCGCGAGTTCAAAGCCAGCCTCAGCAATGGCGAGGCGCTAAGCAACTCAGTGAGACCCTGTCTCTACATAAAATACAAAATAGGGCTGGGGATGTGGCTCAGTGGTAGAGTGCCCCTGAGTTCAATCCCCGGTACCAAAAAAAAAAAAAAAAAGGTTACAAATGTAACCTTACAAATGTAAGGTTTTTTACCTTACATTACCTTCACCTGCAAGACAAACAGGGGAATCGCCACAAAATCTTACCCATCGAGCGAAGAGGAGTAGAGAAGCCTGTCACATCATATCACGTCGGGGTCACCATCTGTCGCTTTGATAAGGGGGGAGGGAGGCCACGTGGCTTCTCGACGAGTTGGAGTCCAAGAGAGATGGAGAAGGGGTCCCCGGGCTAGACAAAAAGGGGTCTCTCTGGACAGTGTCGATCCACGGAGCCAATCTCCCCAGGCCCCGGGATATAGGTAAAAATTTGCTTCGCCCCAGTGAGACGCAGAGATACCCGGGACAAGAAACACACGGGGCAAGGAGCAAAAAACACCAGTTTATTCTAGAAACTATAGAAGCTTAAATGCACTCTTGGGCCAATCAGATCCAAAGGTCACAAACAAAGGGGTGCTCTTTGGCAAGAGCACAGTCTATTAGCATAAAATGGGGAAGGATGGAAGGGAGGGGTGGGAAGGTATGGAGATGCTCCTACAGGTCTGCACAGCTACTGGTTCTTCCAGCTCTCTAGCCTGCAGACGGTCAGTGTAAGCCAACCTAATAAGTCCTCTTTTTATAATTATACTTCCTATTGATTCTGTTCCTCTAAAGGACTCTTACTAACACAAGTACATTCCAAATACTCTTTGAGAGTTTCCAATGCTCCAAGTACAACAAAGAGCATCAGGCTTTTATTTTAGTTTACCTGCCCCACACTTGGAAATCTGTCATGTCTCCAAACAACTTTCATTTAGGTTTTTGAAAAAATGGCAGGTAGAGACCACCATTTTGGCTTTGGTGCGGGTGTGTTCATTACTATTTGGTTGATTATTGCATCTACCTCTTTTCAGTGGACAAAGATACATACACATATGAGGTACAAAGTTATATGTATATATTAGAAAAATAAAACCAATTGTGTGTTTATAATGGCATTCAATTTTAAGTATTACAGGCAGTTAGAAGATCTCAGAGGATGGACAATATACAGATTATCATAGGAGCTTCAGTGTAAAAAACATGCTTCATTATAAGCTTCAGTATAACAATAAAGTATAACAAAGAACTAAAATTCAATGATGCTTAGCTTTATATATATATATATATATATGCACAAGTACTATACTATATATATACACATGTATATACAATAAGTTACATAGACCAACTCCAGAATAATACAGAAGCATACACGTGCACACACACACACACACACACACACACACACATATATTTGGTACCGTGGATTGAACCTGGGGCAGTCAACTACTGAGCCACATCCCCAGCCCTTTTTTCTATTTTATTTAAACAAAGGGTCTCACTGAATTGCTTAGGGCCTCGCTAAATTGCTGAGGCTGGCTTTGAACTCATGATCCTCCTGCCTCAGCCTATCTAGCTGCTGGAATTAAAGGCAGGATAACAGAATACTTTTCCTTTTTAGTCCACTCAAGAATCATTTGTCCCTTTTTCTCCCCCTGCCCTTTTTTTTTTGTTCTATAGTTTGTTTTGTTTTGCTTTGTTGATCTAATGGGTATGATCTAATGGTAATAAACTGGGGGGAACTTAACAAGGCCAGTTTGTTCAGACTCTTTTTGGCAGTAGTAAGAATTGAACCCAGAGGTACTCTACCACTGAGCTACATCTTTGGCCCTTTTCACTTTTTATTTTCAGATAGGGTCTTGCGAAGTTGTACAGGCTGCCTTCAAACTTGCGATCCTGCTTCAGCCTCTCATGTACTTGGGATTTCAGGCATGTGCCACCATGTTGGCTACTTGTCCCTTTTTACGTCCCCCTTCATATCCTGTCCCCAGTGATTAGTTAGTACTTTGGAAACCAGAAAACAAAAAGTAGAGATGAAAGTAAAAATAGAATCTCTAACAGTTTCTTGTCTTCTTATCTCTTTTTTAATACACTTTTTAGAAATAAAGAACAAACAAGGGCTGGGATTGTGGCTCAGTGGTAGAGTGCTTGCCTCACATGCGTGAGGCACCGGGTTTGATCCTCAGCACCGCATAAAAATAAATAAAATAAAGATATTGTGTTCATCTACAACTCAAAAAAATCTAAAAAAAAAAAAGAACAAACAAATAAAGTATTTAGATAAAGACATATCAGTGTCTCCAAGATACATCAAATCATCAGTTCCTCAGGACATGAAAATATTTCACAAGATCACTTTAACTGGAGGAATCAGAATTAATTCTAAAATAGCAAAATTATCATCTTTATCGTATCTTTTTTTTTTTTTGCATGTGGACACAGACAATTGCTTTTTCAATTCACCATGCAAAGGTCAATATTTATTTCCTTCATAAGTTGCAACCACAGTTCCAGTGAAGGTAACAGAGAGAACTTTGGCAACAGGAAAAGTTGGAAGGGGTAGGATGGATAGTTTAGGAAATAAAAATTCATTGCCAGAATGGACTTTCTATGACACACATAAAACTGTGCTATAGAAGGAAAGGACTGCAGCAGATGTTTGTGAAGTCTCCTGACTTTAGGACATCTGTGGAAAACAGTTTGATTCATGTTGACAGCATCCCACATCAAACACATATCTTGGCACCCCTCTGCTTTCTCTGAAGCTAGGGGAGGCCATTCAGTCATGCAAGTGGCAGAACCTGTACTCAGCATGGGCTATTCAATTCCTAGCACAACCAAGCAATGTGCCCATATCTCCACAAAACAAACAAAACAAGAGAACACAAAACAACAACAACACCAAAAACCTCTGGAGAACAGAAGGACAAACCACGCTGCAATGGACTTGGCATCTTTGATTTTTTTTGTTTTTGTTTTTCAGATGGAATCTTGCTATGTTGTCCAGGTCAAACTTTAACCAGCAACCTTCCTGCCTCAGCCTTGGGCATGTCATCTTTTGTCCACTATGGACACCACCACCACCACCACCACAGTCACCTAATTTCATTTTTAAAAAAGAAAATGCAGTTTGGCCTTTGATCCTGCGGGGAAATCCACTGTCCTCTGATCACTCCAGCTTAATTTTGCATCCCTGCAAGCAATGGGAGAGTGGCTGGAAAGACCAGTGCTCCCTTTATGCACCTCAGGTGAGGGACTACCATCTCAGCCTGTCCTCCCTGTGCTGGGCCTGAAAGTTCCTCCTGCACCACTCCTCGTTTCAGAAGCCCAGACAATTTCAGTGTTTGCAAAACTTCCTGACTGCAAGTTTTACTGCCCCCTGGTGTTGCGAGAAAAGCGATGAGTCCTTCACCGGCCAACCGACCACTAGAGGGCAGCAACATGCAGATGACATAGCAACATTGTGGTTCAGGGCTACCCAGGCACACTGGGTCCTGGGAGCGAAGAGGCAGAACTGCTTTCTATAACAAAATTGAAGAAGGGAAAGCTCATTTTGGATTGACATGTCCAGCAATGTCTGCTGGAGAAGGTGAAAAGGAATCACCAGGGGAGCTTTGAGGGGACACCTCATATCCAAACCATAACAGAAAGTAAAAAATACTAAAATACTAAAAAAACTTGCAACCTAGAGGAAGTGACATCAATTTGAAGTTTAGATGGAAAATGGCACAAAGTGTAGATTATGAGCAAATCTGAATGAATGATAATTATGTAAAACAATAAAATGATGTGGTATTTAATATATGTGGATATATGAAGCAAAAATCTGGGGGTGGAGAGGAGAGTAAAGGGAATTAAAATTTCCCAAGGACTTTCTGTTCTCTGGAAAGAGAGTAAAAATGTCAAGTAATTTAAATGTTCTAAATCAAGGATTCATGATTTAAACTATAGCCACTAAAACAATGAATAACTACCTATCAAGGTAACAGAAAGAGGAGTCATAAAAATTACCCAAATTAAGGCAAGAAAGGAGAAAAAAAAATGGCACAAAAGAGTAAGATACAGAAAAACAAGCCAGGCACAGTGGCACACACCTGTAATCCCAGCAGGTCTGGAGGCTGAGCAGGAGGATCATGAGTTCAAAGCCAGGCTTACCAACTTAGAGAGGCCCTGAGTAACTTAGCAAGACCCTGTCTCTAAATAAAATATAAAAAGGGCTGAGGATATGGCTTAGTGGTTAAGTGCCCCTGGGTTCAATTCCTATTACCACACACACACACACACACACACACACGCACACACACACAAAAGGAAAAAAAGTGATAACATATCCCAAATATATTAGAATGATGTTAAAAGTAATGAACTGAGGCACTCCAACATTAAAAGGTCAAGAAACAGACAATTCACAGAGAGACCAAGAAGCAAGCAGGGTGCAGTGAGTTCCATGTTTGTAATAAAGATTTAAAAATTAAAGCAGCAGCATTTGGAACTTTGTGGCCCCTTTGGCTATAACATCCAGAGGGTCTACAGTGTCTAGAAAAATAGCAACCATTTCCACACCTGGATGGTTTTGCATGTCATATTGTTATGCCAAGATGGGATAAGAATGCAATTTAGACACAAGATTTAGCAGCCACCAGGGACAACATTGCTGAAAAGAAAATTCCTAGACCTCATGTGTTATCTATCTCCTGCATAGCCTGCTATCTTTTGTGATTTTTTTGCTATCTGGCCTCTGTTCTGTCTTCTTCCCTAGATCCACAGGAATGAGCAAGGACTCCACTAATTTGGAATTTCCAAGCCAATATTAAAGTTTGAATACTATATGAGTAAAGGCAACATATATAAGCTGGGAAGCAAATAAGTAATCATCCTTAAGTACAGCCATGAATGCTGGATGTTGAGGATACATTTTGAGAAATGCATTGTTCAAAGATTCCCTTGTGTGAACATCAGAGAGGATCCATTAATTGCTCTCTTGCACAATTAGCCCTATCGACCTGTGTTTTAATCATCTTCCTCTGCCGATCTTTCTCTGCCAGCATATAAATTGCCTAAGGTCTCTCCCATCCAAAAAACAAAAACAAAAAAACTAAAACTGTTTTGACCCATCAGCATCTGCAGGTCCTCCTTTTCTTTCCCTCATTATTTAATGAGACTTCTATAATTACCATTCCTTTTCTTTCCCTAATTATTCCTTAACCTATTGGATATAGAACTTCCAAGAACTCCACTAAATTTGTTATTGCTAAATCTTCTATCAAAGATGCCTAAGATATTAAATATATTTACCCCACCATTCCCCAATCTTTCTTTATTTGGGCACTCTGAAATACTTGGTACTACTGAACAGATGACCTCCTGTTTTGAAACCTTTCTCTGCCTTCTTGACGACATCCTCCTCTGGCTTTCTACCTTTCTGCAGTTGCAATATACAGTCTTTTCAGGATTTTGTTTTTCTACTCAATCCATAAATATTAGTACTTCTAAGGAGTAAAATCCTATACCCTTCTTTTGGACCCTGTACAACCAAGAGCTCCAAACTCCAATACCTTGGAAAACAGGCAAGTATCAAAAATGAAGCCGGGCTCAGTGGTGCACACCTGCAGTCTCAGCACCTTGGGAAGCTGAGCAGGAGAATTGCGAGTCCAAAGCCAGCCTCAGCAACAGCGAGGATCCAAGCAACTCAGTGAGACCCTATCTCTAAACAAAACACAAAATAGGGCTGGGGATGTGGCTCAGTGGTTAAGTAACCCTGAGTTCAATCCCCAATACAAAAAAAATACTATGACCTGAGTCCAAAACATCATACAGTGATGGGGACTGTGGTGAACTGTAGAGCTCAACGCCCAGAAAGAGAGGTGGAGAGGTGTTTTCCATTTTATTCAATCCAATTGAATGTGCCAGGAAGCAACCCTATATACTGCAATTTTCCCCAAAGTCTACTTTTATGTATAATTTCTTCATCTTAAGAAACACTGTGATTAATAATGACTATTTTTAAAACGCCAGTAGAGGATTCAACCTACAGCTAGTCTACCACTTCTACAAAGTCTTAGACAATTTCATCCACTCCCATGTCAATATTTTATGCTGAAAATTTCCAAATCTCCTGTTAGCTCTTTCCCTTAAGATTTTATACAAACTGGGAAGCATATATCCAAATGCCTTTTTTACATCCATCACTTCCACTTAGTCTGTTTTCTTGAAATTGTCCCTCCCTCCCAGCTTGACCTTTGAAATAAGAAAATCTAACATCTTTAACACTATTTACAAGACCCCTGGAAGTCTGTCTTAGCAAGACTATTTCAGTGTACGAATGCTATGATGGAGGCACCTATGCACAAGCTATACATTTCATATCACTTCTTACAGGTCACTGACTCTCCTTCACCCCCCGATTACTTTATTTTTCACATGTCATAATACTTAGCAATCAATACCCAGGCAATTACTGTTTAAAATGTTTATTCACTCTACCAGGCTAAGATTCAGAATGTGGAAACCATGTGGACCTTGCCCAAAGCCGGATTTCCCAGTTCCTTGAACAATGCCTAGCAGAGTTGACTCTCAAAGGATGTCTGTTGAAATAATGATTATACTCACAACTGCACATAGCTAATCTTCATACTCAAACTCTTTAAGAGAAAATAATCAAATCTCAACTATTGCGTTCTCCTCAAAAAGCCTTTCTGCGGAGACCCGCAGTAAAGAAATAACGTGAGTAAATTCAGTGCTGATCCAGGTCCCGAGCCTAGTAAACACGTGCACCGGCCTGCGCGAAGAGGGCGGGCATTGGGGAGACAGATCCCAGGCGGCCTGAACGTGCTCGCTCCCGTGGCCGCCTCCGCCAGGGCGTACAGGCGAGCGCACGTGCGTCAGCTGAACCCAGCGTAGGGAGCGCCCCGGCTCCTGCGAGGAAAATGATGGAGGGAGACCCGCGGCCTGGGAACAGGGAAAGGTGTGGGGCGACCTGTGCTCCTGGGGAGGAGAGCACGGAAGGGGAGGAGAGAGGAAGAACCGCGAGCTAGGTAAGGCGGGCCGACCCGGGTGGCAAGGAAAAGTGGGCGGGGTGGGGCGTGGCTGGGGCAGCCAGGGAATATAATCGTGCTGGGACTGGGTAGCATGTATATTCAGAGTGCGGTGTCGAAAGCATCTGCACCTGGAGTCAAGTGCGGAATGGTGGAAGGCAGAAGGGCGGCGTTTTAGGTTCCTCGTTCCGGCTGTAGCCAGACCCTACATGGGACCAAGGATATCGCAGCTTGCTTTTCTCGGCCAGTGGCCTTGGTCGCGGTGAGCGCTGAGTAAATCCGGCTGGCTCCGCCCCTGCGCCGAGAGGGCGGTGGAGGCGTGGCTCGCCCCTTCCTCGGTGGGCGCCTGGAAGGCGTACGCGTCAGCTGGAGCCCAACGCGGTGACGCGTTACGTCGACGTAAGTGACGCGCAGGCCCGGGCCGCTCCTCCTTCCCTGAGTGAGTGCCGGCCGGGTCGGGGCGGGGGAGAAGGGGGAGGGCGGGGGAGGGAGAGGCGACCCGGGAGTCGTTGTGGGCCGCGGGCCGGACCGGGTCCTGGGGCAGCGGGAGCTCGGGCGGGGCAGAAGGGCTTGGTGGGCCGTTAGAGCGCCGCCACGGCTGTCGGGTTCCCTCCCTTGCCGGATTTGCGCGCCCGGATGCCCCGAGCCTCCGGCGCTGTGCCCACCCCGCTCCAGCTCGCGTCTCCCGACTCCAATTAGGTCAGGCTCGGAGTCCCGCGGCCGCGGCTCCGGCCCGCAACGCGCGGCGGCTTCTCGGCTCGCCTTTCTTTCTTCCCTCGTCTTCCTTTCTTGCCTCACCCTCCCCCCTTCTTTTCACGTTCCTGGGTTTTGTTTTTTCGTTGTTTTGTGCTCTAAGGGTTTTGTTTCCCAGCACGAGCTCATGGGTGTACATTATCATGCTCCTCTTTTGTAGAGTAGCCCGACGGCCATGGAGGCTGAAGAGACGATGGAATGCCTTCAGGAGTTTCCTGAACATCATAAAATGATTTTGGACCGATTGAATGAACAACGAGAGCAGGACCGGTTTACCGATATCACCCTCATAGTCGACGGTGGGTAGGACAGTGGTCAGAGGAACGTATTTGTGGCTTCAGTTCTTCCTTTCCATCACCCGCCTCCCCCCCCCCCCCCCCCCACTCTTTTTGGGTTCCCTACCAAAGTCTGGATGGTGTGCATTGGGACTGGAGGGCACTTGTCAGTGTTGGCTTTCATACACCATACTGCAGAAGGCTGCTTGGTCAGTTGTGCTTTCGATATAACCTGGTATTCATCGCATTTTAACTTCTTGCATTTTGTTAAAGTTTCCTTATTGCACGCATGAGTGCAGGATAATGAAGCTGGACGTACAGAATATATCTCAGAATTTTTTGTTAATAGAGGAATGTCTAAAACTATTTGGTTAATAGTCTCCTATTGGTAAGCTGCTTTGAGAAGTCCTTTACAGTAGTTTCTTTGGAACCAGTGTGGGTTTCTGGTTTTTCAAATGGTTTTGGATGGAGAATGTGAGAGATCCCCTTTAGAAGCCCCCTAAATAGTTACGGGCTTCATCAGTCTTAATTGTCATTATAATGGAGACAAGCCCAGCTTGGATATCTTTTCTGTTTAGTGAAAACAGGCTTTTCAAAGCAAGCTATTCTTTATTATAGGTCTACCATAATTGTTTCCACATATTATGCATATATAATTTCCTATTTATACACATCAAGCTTTATGCTTATTTTGTAGTTTTATCGTCTCCAAATGATGCGTGTGATCTTTTGGATTGTCTTTGTTTAGCAATTTCATTGAGTAGTATAGACCTCTTATTTCATAATTGATGGTAACAGAAAGGGCTAGAAGGTTCCTTACCTAGTGTTGTAAATGGGCCTTTATAAAATCTTAATTGTATTTGAAATGGATTTGGCTTCTTGTTTAATTAAATTTAAAATTTGCCAAGATAGCTGACCATATGCTGACTTTAGTTCAATAATTTATACAGATACTATGTTAAAAAACGGTTTATTTTACTTTTTATAATTTCATGTTTTATAGTTTTAACATTTGATTTTTGTTAATATGTATGTTTTTGTGCATATGTATGTTTGATTTTTTGTGCATGTGTTTGTCTCCCCCTCCCCAGGGCACCATTTTAAGGCCCACAAGGCTGTTTTGGCTGCTTGCAGTAAGTTCTTCTACAAATTCTTTCAGGAGTTTACTCAGGAACCTTTGGTGGAGATAGAAGGTAAGTTCTTGTTTTATATGCAATATTCAGTGGACGTAATTGGTTCTTCAGCTTTTAGACTAACCTGTCATCATGGAGAATAGGCATCAGTAATTCCTTATTAGGCAGCTAGATTGATTATTCTTTTGACACTTGAGAATTCTTTTAATAAATGGTTTGGTAGCATGATAATGCGAGGAAAACTCTTACATGGTTGATGTTGTGAGCAATAGACGTCTTTTCCATTGCTGAAACCAGTCACTGTCTTTTGAAACATGCATTAAAAGTAAATCACCATGTTTGTTTTATTGGGCTTATGTTTCAAATTGGTGGGAATGCTGTAAGTTATAGGAGAGGCCTTTATATTAACAGAAGTAACAATGTACTAACAGTGATATAGATGACATGCACAAGGTGAAGTGGGCTGCCATGATATGCAAGAGGCTAGGAACGATGAACTCAGCATTCAGAAAAAATTCTATAAAATGTCTGAGAGAAGGAATCATCAGTTAGGTATTAAGGTGAAACAAAAAGTGATTTTTGTAGCCGGGCGCGGGGGCACAAGCCTGTAATCCCAGCACTTAGGGAGACTGAGACAGGAGAATCGCAAGTTCAAAGCCACCCTCAGCAACGGCAAGGCGATAAGCAACTCAGTGAGACCCTGTCTCTACATAAAAAAACACAAAAATAGGGCTAGGGATGTGGTTCAGTGGTCGAGTGCCCCTGATCATGTTCAATCTCCAGTACCAAAAAGAAAAAAGTGATTTTTGTAATTGATTGACTTTTTCTAATAACCTACCAAATGCCAAGCATTGTGCTGTGTAGTTTGTATATTATCTGAGGCCCACATTGAATATTTTAAAAGTAAGTGTTGTTATTTCCAATTTATACATAGGGGACAGAGTTCAAAAGGTTACTTGCCCAAGGTTGCCCAGCTAGCAAGAGATAGTCTGTGCTGTTAATTACCATGCTTTTATCTCTTGTTGCTACTATCCCCCTATTCCATCTGCTGTCAAAATCCAAAACAGTAGGGCATAAATCTGTTTGTACACAAATACGGAATCTTAATTTCAGGGTTTTGGGGTTTAGTTTTGTATCTCTTTCCCTACAGACATATTCTTTGTTATGAGTGGGTTGCCTAGGAACACCATTCCCTTAGAAAAAAATTGATGCCTGGGGGAGTAAAGAAAACAAAGAGTTAAGAATGTCCTTTTATTTTGGCATATTCCAGTTGATAATTCTGCAGCTAGATTATCTTTTTTCTGTGATGAACAGAGTACAGGCGTAATGGGAATCCATAGAGCTTACCAAAATGAGAATCTAGCTGTCTAGAAAATATTGGTTTTACTACAGGGCAAGAAATCCAACAGTTGATTCATCTGATGTTTGCTAAATATCTAATCCCAGGCAGGTTACTTTACCTCAATTGCATATTTATCTCCTTATTTAAAAAGAGATTAACAGGCTTGTAATGCTAATTGAAATAACCTATGCAGAATGTCTGGCATGGTGTTTGATGCATTGTCAAAGCCTAATAAATGGAAGCTATTATATTAAAATACCAACTATATATTATATACTGTGCTAGAAGTAAAGAATTGATGAGTAAGATGTCTCTTAATGAACTTAAAAATGTGATAGCAACAGGTAAAGGACTGCAAAAAGGGTTAGAGATTGTTACTGTTTTATGGTATCACTGAGGGAGAATGAGAGGTTTAATCTACCTTAGATAGGAATTTCAAAGAAAAGTTTACTTCTAAGCAGAATGTTAAGTTTTAAAAAATAAGTACCCTAGGCTGGAGTGCTCATTGTTGGTGGAATGAGTAACACTGGAGTAGTAGGTTCTTTTCTGAAGACTTATCGCCTTGGAATTTTTCTCTTCTACCTCTTAGTACCTCTGTCCTGTTATGTCCATAATATCACAGGACACAACCCTCAGTATTTCAATTGTAGACAGATAAAGTAATATAGAAAGCACTGTGTGTTATTTGTGCAAATTTAGGTTTAAAGAATGAATTTAGTTCAGTGTCTTCTTAAGCTCTTACCTTGTGGGATTATTCTGTTTATCAAAGTCACCTGGTTATAGAGAAAGTGCTCAATGCATAATTGGAAAAGCTGAGTTTTAGTCCTGGTCTTACTCTGTTAGCTTTGTGACCTTGGATGTCTTGACGTCCTTTTTTAATCTGTAAAATACATCCAATGGTTTTTTATTATGTCCTGGACACTTTGAGTATAACTTTTAAGACTAGATGCTGTTAAAATCTTCTGGAGAACACTTTTGGTCTTAACAGGCAATCTGTGGCTAGATTCAGGCTGCCCTCTGGTTTGTGGATCCAATTCCTGTTTACTTTTGAAAATCTTTGTTGTGCTGTCCAGGTCCCAGGTGGGACTGGACAGAAACCTCCTTGGGACCTGGATGGTAGTCCATGTCATAGTGCAGTTTTCAAAGCCTTTGATATGTAGCCTTGGGTCAGTGCAGCACTACAGGTGAGCTTTAGCTCACATACACAGATGGTGAGGACCTTTCTCCAGTTCCCTCATTACCATGATTTCCTCTGTACTCAAGCTCTCAGAAGCTCTTTTTCATTGTTCCCTGGCCAGAAAACTGGGGTTTTAGCCAGTGTGCTGTTGTACATTTCCTGCAGGTGGGTCTATTTCCTGGACAAAGTGGAGATAGAAAACATAGAGGAAAAACATGAATTCCCTCCATACTCTTCACGTGAGTTTCTTTCCTAGGTCCTTTGTCAGAAAAGAACTCTTAAGAGTTTAATTGGTGGCTACCAACTACATATGTGCAGTCTTAGCACTAAGACTTGTCCTGAGGCATAGCTGAGAGAAGAAAAACTACAAGGTCTCCTTCCCTTCCCTCACTCCTCTCTCCCATTATCCCCTTTCCTGGTTTTATAGCCAGGAAGAGTTTCTCTTGGTGCTTTTTTCTGTCTCTGCACACTGCTCAGTTATGGGATTTGGGCTCCCAAGTCTAAACTGGAAGATGTGGGAGGAAAAATGAACCCTAGGGAACTCTGCTCTTTGAGTTTTTCTCTTTCCATTTTGCTTGCTTCTATTTTCGTAGTCCTTGTATATATGCTTTATGTATTCTCTGCAGGATGTTTAGTTGTAATTAATGAACAAGATGGGTGGAGCATGCTTGTACTTTTTTCTTAACCAGAACTGGAACCTCACCTATAAAATACAGTGACTTGGAGCAGTGTGAATTAGTTGTACATTAGAAACATCAGGAGAACTTTTACAAATGCCAACACCTAAGCTGTAGTTCCAGATCAATTAAATAGGTCTTTCAAGGGTGTGATTTAGGCATCTGAATTTAAGTTTTCTTTGTTTTTCAACATGTTTTCTGAGGACTAGTAATTGGTGGGGATCACCTGTGACGTTGTTAGTACTGCTGACTCAATTTCCACCCAGGCCTACTGAATCACAAGATCTTCAAATGATTCCTGTGAACAAGGTTTGAGCTGCACTGCGCTAGGATCATTCTGACGTTAGTCAATGTTGAGGACCGCTGCCTTACAGGATTTTGTAGAAGCAGATGACCTGTGTTTAAAAAATTGAATTGTAAAATGTTCTGTGGGTGTTAATGTAATACATACAAGCTGAACTCATTCCGTGTTTTCTGGTTTCCTAGTGGTAAATTACCTTAGATTAGAACTATGAATTCACCTTTGGCTTCAAAATAAAATTGTTGGCCTTGAAGCCAATTGTATATCCGCTTAGCTTTGCTGCTTGGATTCACAGCATGGCCACTCTTCAACATTTTATTCATTCCTTGGTTCAGAACCGAGACTCCAGTTTTCTTAATTCATTCTCTTTCTGCTTTTCCTAAAACCACAGATCCCCAATTGCCTGGTTTCTCTTTAATGGCAAATCTTAAATATCATGTCCAGGTATTTTAGCCCCTGCTATCAAAAACAAACATCCAGGTACATTGTTTTGAGTAGGACTTTTCCCCCACCAGTTGGAAGAATTCCCTAAGAATAGAGAAATGCCGAATATTGCCCTTTTTTACTCTTTTTAAGCATTGCTGTCAGGGAGAAGACTCAGATTAAGGTGTTCATTATTAACATTTTATTTAGATACTCTCAGAAAAATTGTATTCTCCTGCACACTTCCAGGAGAGGAGTAAGTCCTAAGATTTGTAAGTTAGCAAACCAATCCTGATAGAATAAAATATTTTTACAACTATACATCATTTACCACTTCAGTTACCTGGGTAACTATTATTGGTTTGGTTCATGTTAACTAATTTGGTTTGTTTGTAGAACGGTGTTGGGCTAGTCACGTAAGAAGCACCTGAGATATTTATTAAAAAAATACTTATCCGGGGCTGGGGTTGTGGCGCAGTGGTAGCGTGCTCGCCTAGCATGCGTAAGGCACTGGGTTCGATCCTCAGCACCACATAAAAATAAAATGAAGATATTCTGTCCACCTACACCTAAAAAATAAATGTTTAAAAAAAAAAATACTTATCCCAGATGTGATTCCAAAGATGGGGAACAATACTTTTAAATGCTCAGCTAAGTGTGATCAACCAAAATCCACAAAAATAACATCCACAATTCTTTATTCAAATTCTTGGAGACCAGATATATTTCTCACAAATTTCAAAAATTTTCTAGATGCAATGTAGTTTGTTTATATTAATATTCCCAATGGAGTCTAGGGTAACATCCTATAACCAAATATTAATATTTCTGAAGCATAACATGTTACTATTTACTTAAGTGGTGTAAAGACCATACATAGCTTTATGTTCTGACCAAATTTTATTGACAAACGTGTGGAGAAACTTGGTTTTGAGGTTTGGGAAATTAGAGACAGTAAGGATACTGGCTGTATTTGAGAGATAATGAGATAAAATCAAGGTTTTTCATTGATTTAGTATATGGTGGTGAGTGAGAGGAATAAGCATATGTTCAGTAAAATGGGGAATACAAGAGTGAGAGCAGATTCAAGATGGTAAGCTCCACTGTTGATTTACTGTTAGGTCTCTGTATAACCACCAACTTGAAATGATTGACAAGGATCAGGAATTCCAGAAGAAAATAAGGGCTGAAGACGCTGCTTAGACAGGATCGAACTTATGGCTCTGTACTTTTGCTGTAAAATAATGAGCGAATAATCTTTAGGTATAAAATTTATTGAGGCTATATGAAATTCATTATTAAATATCAGTAGTGTCATGATTTTCCACTAAATATGTTCAAATGAGTAGATTAAGAACCAGATAAATGATAAATGTACAGATGAACCAAGAGAAACAAAAATTTGCTTACGTTCCATTTTCTTTAAAGAAGTTTTCCTTTGATAACTTGCTATTCCTAACTTCAAATTTCATTTGCCTGACTGTTAATAGTGTGGGTTGTTAAATGAGAAAAATGTCTATAGGCCATTTTTCAAGGAGCAGGTGCTCTTAATTCTCCACAGTTATACTGCAGTTCTTGATGTGCTCTACTAACAGTATATGGCATGTGGAATCTTCTCCAAATAGAGGATATCTCTTTAAAGATTGTCATTAGACATTTGGACTTGTACAAGAAAGAATAACATAATCCTAATGTGAGATTCTTGGTACTATTAAAATTTTCTGTCTAAAATAGTGCAGATCCCTAATATGAGTACCCCCAAGGATTCAGCAAAACCTTTCTGATAAAAAAAAAATTAACAAATCGAGGTGTGGAGTTGGGGATGTAGCTCAACGGTAGAATCTTGCCTAACATATGCAAGGTTGGAGTCCCATAACGTGCACACAAGGGAAAGTCAAGATGTAAATTGAAAGAATAACCAGTAATTGACCCACCAGCCTTCCCACAAAATAACCAAGAGAGGTTATGTATGTACTATAGAAAGAGCAGTTTAGTGGACTTGAGAATTATGTAAGAGATTGTAGAACTGTAATGAATGAGACTGCAGACATTTTTTCCAACCAGGAAGGAAAAGTTTAAAATCTTTATCCCATTAGCATCCTATTTAAAATTTTACCATAGACTTAGGAATAAGACTATCTGGGGTTGATCCTAATTTTTATCACTTAATAAATTATTTCAGTTATCATAAGGATTCTGTTAATATAATACTTGTATTTTGAGTTATGCTTGATACATATAAGCATTAAATATGTGTGCGTGATTAAAAATTCCAATCTCATTCTGTTTTAGGAAATATATAAACATTTGTATAAAATCCTTTTTGTCACGCTTTTTAATTTTTGGTCCATACTCCTAAAAAACAGCAAAACCTAATTGTGTTTCACATTGACTACTTTCATATAATACAGAAAAGCATGATCAGAACTTGACAACAAGGAGGGCTGGAGTTTGGTTCAGTGGTAGAGTGCTTGCCTAGCATGTCTGAGGTCCTGGGTTCAGTTTCTAGCACTATCAGAAGCAAAAATAAAACAAAAAGAGGAAAAGGAAAAATGTTTGAGGAATCAAGTAAAATTAGGCTTTGATGAATCCAGTTATTTTTAATTTTAATTTGCTTACTTGGAAGCAACTTATCAATATATTTTATGGTGCTTTTCAATATTCACATTGTTTTTTGACATTTTAAAGATAAGTAGACTGAGGCTCTGAGATTATCTTGTCCCATATTACAGTTTGTGGAGGAACTAGTACTGACACTTGAAAGTTCTGACTTCCTGTGTGGTATCCTTTCTTTACACAAATAGAGGGTACTGCTTTAAACACTTCGAGGCTATTCCACTAATATTCTGACCATTATCCCATAGACCACATTTAAATGTATAAAGTAAAGAACATTTGGTTTTGTGATTCCTATGTTGGACTAAGGCATTTCTTTTTTTTTTATTATTTTTTTATTTTTTGTAGTTGTAGATGGACAGAATGCCTTTATTTTACTTGTTTGTTTTTATGTGGTGCTGAGGATCAAAACCAATGCCTGACACATGCTAGGCAAGTGCTCTGCCACTGAGCTATAGCCCCAGCCCCTAAGGCATTTCTTAATCTAAAAATCTGTCAAAAGTAGTTTTCCTTTTGTTTTAATAATTCCTTGTAGCCTTGATTTAGCAGGCTGAAACAATAATTTATAGGATTAAGAGGCATACAGAAATGGAGTTTTACCTCAGGACTAAATTTTAAAAACAAAACTTGAAAAGTGGGAATCAGAAGCTTAATTTTGAAAGTCATTTTTGCCATTTATTACTAATTTGTGTTCCTGTATTTTAGGATGCAGTGTTAGGCACTGTAAGGTGAGTGTACAGATCAAAAATTATTTCTCAACTAGGTTACAGTTGAGATGTCCATACATTGTAATCATCAGAGCAGATGCATACACATTTAAATCTAGGGGAGGTATTGAAGATTTTGTTACTGAATCATGAAGGAATAGAAAGTCTGAAGAGACTTACTCTGGAGATTGAATCATTTATCAAAAACTTGCCAACAAAAGTTCGGAACCGGATGACTTCACTGCTGAATTCACCTAAATTTTAAGGAAGAGTTAATTTCAGTTCTTCTCAAACTCTTCCAAAAAAGTTGAAAAGGAAGGAATACTTCCAACTGATTTATGTGTCCAGCATAAAAAATACATCACCAGTTGTTAAGGAAATGCAAATCAAAACTACAGTGAGGTATCACACCTGTCACCATGTATATTATCAGGAAAACAAAAAGATGAGTGTTGGTGAGGATATAGAGAAATTGGAACCCTTGCATGTTGTTGGTGGGAATGGTTGTAACTGGAGAAAACGGTATGGAAGTTTCTCAAAAAATTAAAATTAGAAATACTATATGATTCAGCAATCCTACTTCTTAAATATTAGCACTCCCAAATTCTTTGCAGAACTGTTCGTGGTAGCCAAGATGTGGAAACAACCTAAATGTTTATCAAATGAATGAATAAAGAAAATTTGCATATACGCATTGTGGAATACTCTTCAGGCTTTAACGATTCTGTATGTGGTTAGTATGGATGAGCCTTGACATTAAGTGGAATAAGCCAGTCATAAACAAATATTTCAGTCAACTTTTCTGTTGCTGTGACCAAAATACCTGTTAAGAACAGTTTAGAGGAGGGAAATTTTATTTGAGCTCCTGGTTTCAGAGGTCTCAGTCCATAGGTGGCTGACTTCATTGCTCTGGGCCCACAGTAACATAAGTACATCATGGTGGAAGGGCCCAACAGAGGAAAACTGCCCAGCTCATGATGGGGTCAGGAAGCCGAGGACTAAGGGAGGGAAGGGGCCACAGGGAAGATGAACCCTTCGAGGGCATACCCTGCATGACCCACCTCCTACCTTGGCCCACTTGCCTACAGTTACCACCCAGTCAGTTCATTCAAGCTAGGATGGACTGATTAGGTTACAGCTCATAATATACTTTGGAATATTCCTGCATTAACAGAAGCTTTAGGATAACACTCCTTATCTAAACTATAACAAAAGTTAATCCAAATTTCCACTTATATGACATGTCTAGAATAGTTAATTAAATTCCTAGAGTCAAAGAGTGGAAGGGGAGTTAGCAGGCACTTGGGGGAGTGGATGTGCAATTACTAATCAACAAGAATGTTTCAGTCAAGTAGAATAAATGCTAGAGATCTATACAACATTGTATAGTCAACGATGTATGATTAAAATCTATTAAAGAGAGTAAATCTCATAAATTTTTTTTACTACAATAAAAATTTTATTGAAGCCAGGCGTGGTGGTGCATGCCTGTAATCCCAGCACTTTGGATGGCAGAGACAGGAGACTGGCGAGTTCAAAGCCAGCCTCAGCAATGGGGAGGCACTAAGCAACTCAGTGAGACCTCGTCTCTACATAAAACACAAAATAGGGCTGGGGATGTGGCTCAGTGGTCGAGTACCCCTGAGTCCAATCACCAGTACCAAAAAAAAAATTTCATTGAAGATGTGACATCAGAGTTGAGCCTTCAAAGACAGTAGATGTCTAATCAGAGATAAATGGATTAAGCATTCAGGAAGGAGAGTGAGTGTTAATAAAGTCAAGAAAACTTTTAGAAAGCATGGAATTTGTTTGAAAAATTGTGTGTAGTTTGAAATTTGGAAAAGTAAATAGAAAAATATTATGAAAGGTTTTGAAATAAATGCAGAGAGGTACTGAACTTATTTACTAAGCTACAGAGTGCCATTAAAGATTCTGGCATTGAGTTGTAGCAGCTATAATCTCCCTGGCAAGAAATACAGTATGTCTGACATGTACTAGCCAATTCATATTATTTGAGTGATAGTTCTTTAACAGTCTTCAGCAATCTTTGGAGAAGTTCTTAAAGTAGTTTACTAGTTAGTGCTGAAATGTGACTATCATATAAATTATGCTGTTATTGAGAATTCTTCTAGGACATTTTAAAAATAACAATTAGTAATCAAATTATAAGAACATTTTTCTTTACTACATATTGTAAGATTTGAATTAATGTGAATACATGGTAACAAACATCTTTGTTACAGGTGTTAGTAAAATGGCCTTTCGTCATTTAATTGAGTTCACATATACAGCAAAACTAATGATACAAGGAGAAGAAGAAGCCAATGATGTGTGGAAAGCAGCAGAATTTCTACAAATGCTAGAAGCTATCAAAGCCCTTGAAGTCAGGTAATTATTTCTTTAGAGTGGTACAGATATATTGAGGCATGTTCACCCTGTTAGTAAAAAATTTGTAGTGTGTGACATGCCATTAAAGAACTGACATTTCAAAATTAAGAATATTTAAGATCTATAAAATTCTTCAAATACTGATTTTTTAAAAAATTTTCATTTGATTTCCTGTTCTTATTTGAAAACTGTTAAAAATTAAAGTAGTATTTTTGATAAAGGAAGTTTAGACAGCCCTTTGCAGAGTTCTGAGTCCCTGTAAACCATTTTGTTGATTCAAATTGTAAATTATACATATCATGTAATAAGGCTAACATAGTACTGTTTAAAAAAATCAGTGAGGAAATTGATGAATATGAAATAAATAAGTCAGGCTAGGGTAAGGAGATAATCAGTCAGATTAGAATTATAACAAATGCATTCCATTTTAAATCCATATACTTGGTATGTGGACTACATTTAGTTCTGAATTCTGGAACAATGCAAAGAAAAAAATAGTATTCAGTTACATTATTCATTTTTTAAGGATTGTAACATCAGATGCTCCAAGGAGCTATTCCTGACATTAAAACAAAATTCCTCCTAGGAGATATTAAGATAACATTAAAGAGTATAACAGAGACCTCAACATATTCACTTAATGAATAGGAGCAATCTAAGATAATATGGTGGCTAAGAATAAACACCCTGGAGTCATTTTCCCTGGTTTAATATCCTAGCTCTACCATACTGTGTGGCCTTAATTGTCCATAAATACCATTTCTTTTAATTAGTTTAAAGACAGTTTAAGATTAATTTTTTTCTGACAAGGTCATAGTATGTATAGCACCTAAGGCATAGCAGGTGTTCAGTAAAATTTGTCAGTGCATAGATGGATGTTTGTGTGCCAGTCAAAACCAGATTAGTATTCTTCTATAAAGATTGCTAAATATGGGTAGCAAAATAGAGGTGTGTGCTAAGGGATATATGCCTGATTAGGATGTGCTTTCTCAAAATGAAGGTAGACAAAGGGAAATGTAAATGGATGAGTCAATATCATATTTGTGGTTAAATCTCGAGGGAGAACCTTCTGAAAAAAATATTTTCTATGGCCTCTGCTGTTCATGATTGTGAGTAGTTAGCTCACTATAGGGAAAGTCTTGGCAGCATAACAGTGGAACATATTCTATAACAGTGGCCTAGGTTGAATTTGGGAGAAATGTAATGAAGTTCATGTGCATAGTCTTTGGAAGATGAAGGTAAGAACAATTGGGTATTCATGTTGTATACCTTATTTAGAACCTTTTAGGGGATTTATTATAAGGCTGAGACCCTTATATTAATTATGACTATCTGTGCTATTCAGTATAAATACAGAAGCATGTTGAATTGTTTCTTGAACCAGATAAATATGCAGTACACTCTGACCAACTTTTTTTTTCTTCCTGTGTGTGATGAGCTGCATTTCCTGTTTTGTTGCATGTCTTGTAAATTTTTTGGTTAAAAATTTTAGATTTTTAAGCAATTTGTCAGTGCTGTTATTTAGGACCCCCCCCCCCCGCCCCAATAAAGTTTGCTGCTGTTTGTTTAGTGACTTTCCTATATTAAATTGTAAATTCTATGTTCTTTGATTTATCTCCTAAGTTAGCTTACTGGTCAGCCAGTGATTAGACAAGGATTTCCTTTGCTGGAACCAGTAAGTCTTTACACCTTTGCTGAAGAGTTCTGTGTATAGAGGCACACCATCAGCATTCCCTTAAACAGTTTTACAACTCAGTTTTAGCCTTTACTTTCTGAGTGCATAGAACCTGAAGATCAGATGGCAGAACTTTGGGCCTCCTAAGGTCTTTTTAGGCAGGCACCCAGCCCTGCGCTTGTGTGTGACCTTCTACATTCCCTGTAATAAGTCAGAGCTTTTCAGAGTTCCTTATGGACATCTCATTTCCCCCATGTGTTTCCTTTAAGTTTTTGGTCAACTTCTTGATATTACCAGTTGGTAATAGCACTTCAGTAGCTGCAATGGTAAGCAATCACTGTTGATTGTCTTTAATAAATGACTTATGATTAGGGCTATTTGAAGAATAAGCTCTGAGTAAGATCAAATCTCCAAATATTGTTATCCTGTTTTAGATATTAGTATCTAAAGCACTCAAAACAGTGTCTGCCACATAGCAGTATTATGCATATGCTCTATTCTGTGCTTGGAATGCCTTCTCCCTGCTTGTTCATTGACAGAATCTTATTCATCTTTCTAGTTTCAGTCCAGAGCCAGCCGCTTATTCTCTAAAGCTTTGCATGACTGCTCCAAGCAGGTTGACTTAGATACGTCCATATTTTTACTTTATTTGTTTACATTCTGCACTTAAGCAGTAATCATATTATTATTGTCCTTATATTTTCCCATTAGATTTCAACTGCTTTGAGGCAGGAGTTATGTATTTTCATCTTTAGGAGGTGTTTAGATGAGTTTGAAATTATGTCTCTTAGACTACCCAGTTGTCAGGCTTCTTTTGTTTGCTTCTTTCAGGAGCCTCTAAAACCTCTTCTTACCTGGCCATTCAGTTTTGAATACAAACTGACCTATCCTACTTTACAAAAGTTGGGTAGCAGCACTTTCATTATTCTTTAATTATTTCTGGAGCAAAGATTTGGGTTCACCCGGTTCTATTCGTCATTAAAATGAGCATAAAAAGGCTTAATTCACCTTAACACTTGTACTTGAACAAAACTGAGCCAAAGTGCTTCATTTTTAGAAGCATGTTTCTTTTCTCATTTTAACATCTTTCATTTAGGGATGCTCTTTAAAGTGAGTGGCCAGGTCATAATCATAGCTTACTTTCAATTAAATTGTAATTATTTGTATTATTGATACCATGCAAGTTGAGTTTGTCATTTAAAATGTCTGCCAAATGATTATACTGAGTTGATGTTAAGTCAAAAACTTATTAGGGAATTTGAGCATTCCAAAATGGGCAATTAATTTCATATTAACAGCAATATTTTTATCAGAGGAATGACCACAAAATCAATAACTGAGGGTCATATGGGTCCCTAAAAAGGAAGACATAGATTTAACAGGCTCTCCCCAGCATAGCAAAAGACAAAGATTTATCAGGTTAAATAATTTATGAATAAAAATTTATTTGTGGTTAAGTTGACTGCCAAAAGGAATTCTGTTGAAAAGATAACTGTGTAACTCTTTTGCAGATACAGAAGGTGCAGTGAAGTACTCTTTTTACATTTGCAACATGGGATTATTTTTGGAATATAGTGTAAACTTTTTGAATGACACTGAAAAACATACTGGGCCTTATTTTGCTTTTCTGGAATTGCTTAATTGTTTATTGAAAACTGTATGAGAAGTTTCCAATGATTTGTTACAAAGCATCCTATTATTTGCCCTATAGCTTTTCTTTTCTTCCCTGCCCTCTTGAAGTATAATTTACATGTAATAACCATTTGTCCATTTTAATTGTAGAGTTTGATGTGCAGGGGCAGAGGGGATTGTATTAGGGACTGAACCCAGATGCACTTTACCACTGAGCCACATTCCCAGAGTCCACCCCTCCTCCTCTTTCATTTTGAGACAAGGTCTTGCTAAGTTGCTGAGGTTGGCCTTGAATTTGTAATTCTCCTACCTCAGCCTCTTAAGTCACTGGGATTACAGGTGTGCACTCCCTTATCCAGCTGAATTTTGTTTTTTGTATATACAGTGTAACCACTACTACAATCAAGATATAGAAACATTTCCATTGCCCTAGCAGGTTTTCTGATGTCTCTATTTGATCTTGATGCCACAAATCTGATTTTTATTACTGTAGTTTTGCCTTATTTAGTATGTATGTAGTCTTTCACATTTGATTTTTTTCCTTTAGCATCGTACTTTAGAGATTTGTGCATGGTGGTGTGGTGGTGTTTTGCCCCTTTCCGTTACTTCATACTACTTACTCAGTACTGAGCATCCATAATATGGATATACCACAGTTTGTTTCTCTATCTGAAGATGTTTGGGTTTTTTGTTGCTTTTGACTGTTAGAATAACACTGCTATATGAGTCTGAGTGTACATATGATTTTATTTCTCTTAGTAGACATCTAGAAATAGGATAGAACCAAATGTAAGATATGTTTAACTTTGGAAAACCGTTTGGAAGTATTTTTTAAAGTGCTTCTAGAGTTTATATAACATTGGGGAGTTAAGTTTTGTCACATTCTTATCAACACTTGGTATTGTTGAGGTTTATTTGTAAAACGTTAGCAGACATTTTCTTAAAGGGACATAGTAAATATCTTAGACTTGTGTGCCATGTAGATTTTGCTGCTGTTACTCAGCTGTGATATTGTAGTATGGAGGCATCCATAGACGGCATGTAAATGAACGCATGTGGCTATGTTTTAGTTAAAACTTTGTTTACATAGAACAGGCTACACTTAGGCCAGAGTTTGCTGACTCCTGCTTTAAGTATTCTGATGGGTATATATAGGTATATCATTGTTGTTTTAATGTTTTAGGAGTTTTAATAATATTTAATAAGTATGCTTAAAGTATACAGTTTGAGTTTTAACATAAATATATCTGTAAAGCCATTATCACTATTAAGATAATGAACATATGGGGCTGGGGTTATGGTGCAGTGGTAGCGTGCTCGCCTAGCATGCGTGAGGCACTGGGTTCGATCCTCAGCACCACATAAAAATAAAATAAAGATATTCTGTCCGCCTACAACTAAAAAATAAATATTTTTTAAAAAAAAGATAATGAACATATCCACCACCCTCCAATGTTTCTCCATTTTGTAATTCATTCTCTCTCCTGTCCCTGTCCTCATTCCCCGCACTGATCTGCTTTTGCCATAGATTCACATTTTCTAGAATTTTATGTGTGATCATTTATGTGAAATATACTTATTATCTAATTTCTCTCACTATAATTATTACATTATTATGTGTCTATATATAGATAACATTTTTTATTGCTGGTCAGTATACCACGATTTATTGATTTACCCGTTAGTAGCCATTTAGGTTTTTCCAGTTTTTTGGCTTTTATAGTAAAATGGCTGTGAACATTTGCATTCATTGGACATATGCTTTCATTTTTCATGGCAAATACCTAGGAGTGGAAAAGCTGGGTAGATATATGTTTAATG
This sequence comes from Geosciurus inauris, assembly GCA_004024805.1. Classification (NCBI taxonomy): domain Eukaryota; kingdom Metazoa; phylum Chordata; class Mammalia; order Rodentia; family Sciuridae; genus Geosciurus; species Geosciurus inauris. The sequence goes on from PVHX01014854.1 coordinate 32,575, forward strand.
TTTGAAGAAACTACCAGACTTTTCCAAAAGTTGTGCCATGATACATTTCAGCCTATTAGTATATGAGTGTTCCAGTTGCTCCATAGATTTGCTAATATTCAGTCAGGTTTTTTCACTGTAGCCATGCTGATGGTAGGAGTATAGTTGTCTTAGTTTGTATTTTCCTAGTGACTGACGGTGTTGAACATTTTTTCGTGTACATTTTTGTCATCTGCTTATATTCTTTGGCAAGGTTCAAATCAGATCAGTTCCATTCAGATCTATTGCACACTTTTTAAATTAAGCTATCATTAAAGCCAGGCGCAGTGGTGCACGCCTGTAATCCCAGCACTTTGGGAGGCTGAGACAGGAGAATCGCGAGTTCAAAGCCAGCCTCAGCAATGGCAAGGCACTAAGCAACTCAGTGAGACCCTGTCTCTACATAAAACACAAAATAGGGCTGGGAATGTGGCTCAGTGGTCAAGTGCTCCTGAGTTCAATCCCGGTACCCCAAAAAAAAAAGTTATCATTAAGAACTCTGAAGGGTCTAAGATTTTATCCTATTTGCAAGTTAATAGGTTGGCCAGCAAGTTTCAGCACATTACATGAAACTTGTGATTCAGAGTAGAAGGACGTAATTACTTATAGCACAGGACACAGTGTGGGTTCCATGTTTCTATCAGTTTTCGTTTTTTGCCCCTACCCCAAGTCCCATAGGGATGACACAGGGCCTAGGTGTGTGCTGTGCTCAGTGGTTTGCATTGTATAGTTGCAGTTCAGTTCCTGAACTTTAAGAAACCCACATCTCTTATAATTAGCTGCAGGCAAACTTGCCTGACCTTTGTCCTAGAAGACACATTATCTTTATACTGGATAATATCTTATACTGGATAATATCTTTATACTGGATATCTTTATACTGGATAATAAATCTACCTAAACTCTGGAAGAAGACAGGCTTTATCTTTTAAAGCCCTCAGCAGTCTAAGCAATCTTGAATTGGTCCAAATAAAAGGCTGTTAGTGCCTTTGTTTATAAGACATGCAAACGTGAAGGATCCGTCAACAGTTGTCTCCTAATGGTATTTTCATTTTGATCAGATTTTTACCTCTGATGAAATTTTTCATGACAATACTTGATTAATTAATACCACTCTTGATTAATCTACCAGTAGGGACTGAGACCTGATCCATTCAGTTGTTCTCATACTGGATTTAAGGCTACTATTAATAGAATTTCAATAAGTAGGATATGGCCACTCTACGGTACTGACAATCATTGTACCCATCCATCCAGTGTCTTCTAGAATCAGACAATAGAGCAAATCCCTAGAAAGGTGGCCGCCTCCTTTGGTTTCTATATTGACTTTACCACTTAGCCCTAGGCTAAGTGTAACAAGATGTTTTAGCAATTATACACTGTATTGTCACACAAAGAGAAAGTCTTGGGTAAATCCATCGTCCATAATAACCCTTGCCAGTGATTTGAAGCTGACGTGAATGCCTTCCAGAACCCAAGTGTTGTCATTGATCACATCAGCCTCAGTCAGATGTTTACCACCTTTTTAATTGGACAACTCCTATGGAGGGGAATCCTGCCCACAGGACATGCATAAATAAGTCAGTTATTCCCTACAGTAAGCTTTCCCTCAGGAGCTTTTAACCAGCAGTAGCCTAGTTTTAGAAAGATTTCCAATCATCTGAGGGCTACTTGGTCTTCCTTAAGCATTTTCTGGTCCCTTGTAACCACTTCTGAGGTATAAGTTGTCATGTTTTGTGAAGGGAAGGAAGGTAGTATCTGGCTTCTACAAGTACAGTCCCTTCTACTTCTACAAGTATAGTCCCTGGCTATCTAGGAGTCCTGGAAAGAGTATTGTTTATAATTGTGCCCTGCATCATTCAGGGGCACAGACTGACATTGCTTCAGTGTGGTGTTCCCCTTTCTTATTTCAGTTAGGATGATTGAATCTTTAGTTTTTGGAGAAACAGGGCAGTCATTTCAATCTTTCCTACTTGTCACAAACACTTGAACACCACCTGAGTGGCAGTTGTCTGGTCAGCTATTACAATGATAGTGAGACAAAAACATGGAGTTTGGCTATCCCTAGGTGGTTTTAAAGGACTTCTTGGAAAAGTTAAGGAAATTGATGATCAGATCATAATCAGAGTCTTCTGATGAGGGGTGGCAGACTGAGCATCATTTTAAAGATGCTTGCAATAGTTGAGGAGAGCTGCATCAGTGCATTTTCTTTCATCGGTAGGGCTATAGGGGTGTTCTGGTAGATCATTAATGTTCCTTTACCATACCTCCTGGGATCTGTGGTGTTCTCTCCCCAGGTGCCAGGGTAATCACTCTCCCTCCACCTCCACAAAAATCATTGTGTCCCATTCTGGTAGCTATAAATTCCACCTCTTTTCTAGCAGTCCCCTCCTCTTTCCCAGACCTTTCATCTGGAGTGCTCTAGGTCATTTTCATAAAACTTAGAGACCTACTTTGTTTGTTTCTTTGGCTCTTGTGGGCCATTATTAGTGTACTTGGCTAGCAGTGTATTCACCCAAGTGGTCAATATTCTTATGATAAAAGATGATGTCAATTCAGTAAGAGAATCCAGATGGCTGAACTGAAATTGTTTGAATCTTCTAAGCCCATTTTTGACCAGGCTATCACCTGAAAGAGGTATCAGCCAGATTGTCCCAGGGTTGCTTTTCGCGGGGAAAGAAAAGGATCTTGTCCAAGAATGTTCAGGGCAGAATCCTACATTTTCCAGTTAGGTTTATATAAACTTTCTTCCCCTTTTTGTCTTAATCATTACCTAGGAAGCAGCTAAGAAGAGATGATCCCTTTCTGTGGATACCTGAATTTGATTACCAAACTGCCTTACTCAGATTTTTTGGTCAAGGAGGTGGTGAGGAAATAGTCAGAAATCTTTTTTAATCAATGGTTCGAAAATGCTCTATAATGTTAGTATCTGTTGATGGTAGAAAGCGTCAGTACCTTTACTACGAGCCAATTATTGAATAGCAGTTGTGATAAAAAACTACCGTATTCTCAGGCTGATGGTGATCCAAAAAGTCCAATAGATGACATAGATTAATTTCTCAGGCTACAATGTGTGGCCTGAACTAGCTGATTAGATTGCAGTAGCAACAGTGTAAGCTGAAAAAGTGTTAACAGTGGTAAAACACCACTGACAGCCCAGAGATGGAGTACCAGAGACAAAACCATGTGATATGGCTTCTTCCCACTGTGAGACAGACAGAGCAACACTTGGTAGGTGTTACAAGTCTGGGCGTGCAGTGACAACTTTCTTTTTTTGGTACTGGAGATTGAACTCAGGGGCACTCAACCACTGAGCCACATCCCCAGACCTGTTTTGTGTTTTATGTAGAGACAGGGTCTCACTGAGTTGCTTAACGCCTCGCTGTTGCTGAGGCTGGCTTTGAACTCGCAATTCTCCTGTCTCAGCCTCCCTAAGTGCTGGGATTATAGGCTTGCGCCACCGCACCCGGCTTGACAACTTTCTATATTAGAAACAGGGTCTTACTTGTGCTCAGTCTGTGATGGTGGATGTGTTGGCACATTCAGAACAAATCAGATCTAGTCATTAATGGTGACAGTCTGGGTGCAGGTGTGATTAGCACTTTGATTCCAATTGATCTCATTAAAGAACAGTCCTTTATATAGGCATCAAAATAAGTGACCCATGGGGCTGGGATTGTAGCTCAGCGGTAGAGCGCTTGCCTCGCGTGAGTCCCTGGGTTCGATCCTCAGCACCACATACAAAGCAATAAAATAAAGACATTGTCCATCAACAACTAAAAAATATTTTTAAAATAAATAAATAAATAAAATAAGTGACCCAGATTAAGAACGGGGAATGTTGGTCAGATCTCTGAGGACAGTCTCAATTTCTATCCACTAGGCAGAGCCACTGTGTCTACTTTTAGTTTTTATGGTTTTGAGGTTGAACACCTTCAGCAGCCTAGTGAACACCATCAGGTTTCAGCTTAACAAAACCATTCATGAATCAAGGACCCCATTAACCTGTTGGATTTACTTTAAGCAACAGAGAGGGGGAGCTACCACTTTTTCATGTAAAGGCAAAGTGCAAACTGACTTTTTTCTTAAATATACCCTTTACATTTGACAAATGACACTTGTTGGGCACTTCTCACCTTATTAATCATGAAGTCTGAGTTGACTTACCCTCCAAAAAGGGAATATCAAGGCCTCCATAAGTCAAGCATCAGTTTCAATAATAGTCCAACAGCAAGCTCATTGTATCCTTTCAGAGGGAGTGTACCTTGTAGCTGTGTCCCAGGAGAGGTCTGAAACCCAGAGAATAGCTTTTGTGTAAAGGTTTCTTCCCATTGACAGAAGCTCTAATCATAAAAGGATCAGTCTCGAGTTGGAGATATAGCTCAATTGGTAGAGTGCTTGCCTTGCATGCACAAGGCCCTGGGTTCAATCCCCAGCACGGCCAAAAAGAAAAGAAAAGAATAGGTCTCTAGACTTGTAGCTTCAGAATTGTGGGACTCCAAAGGTAAGAAATGTGCTGCAGGGGCTGGGGTCATGGCTCAGTGGTAGAGCGCTTACCATGCATGCGTGAGGCACTGGGTTCAATCCTCAGCACCACATAAAAATAAATAAAAAATAAAGATATTGTGTCCATCTACAACTGAGAAAATATATTAAAAAAAAAAAAAGAAAGAAATGTGCTGCAGTTTGATGGACAATTTCCAGTGCAGTCTTTTGGTTAGAACCCTATTTTTAAAGGATACCGATTTGCAAATTAGCTGATAAAAAGAAGAAAGCAGGATGCCTCCATGAGGCACATACTATCTCCAGTACCCAAAAAGTCCAATAGAATAGTGGGCCTCATTTTTGGTGGGAAGACAGGAGGTGAAGAAAGAGTTTTTCCTTGATTGTTGGAGAGATTGAGCGTTGTAAATGTACCTAAATACATCCAAAACACTTTATAAGTAGCCCCCTGAATCTTGTTGGGGCTCGTCAATAACCCTTGCTGATTAGACTGTTGAGACTGACACTTCTGACTTGCCAATCATAAGGACATCATCTGTGTAACAAACTTCAGACATCAGGATAGAGACACTCCATTAAATTCTGACCCTACCACTATCAGTAAACATCAGGGAGGTTTGTTCCATCTATCTCTTCTCTACTTAAAGCTCTTCTCAGTTATGGTGATTCCCTCTGGTGCTTGTGGGTAGGGAAGTGTAAATGCACTACCTACTGTAAGCTCAGATGCTAAAACACTCAATCAGCAGTTTGTAGAATCAACCCCACCTCCAAGGTCAGGAGAGCTTTCCTATCCTGCTCTGAATCATGCCCATACCCCATCAGTTTAATGCAAGTGCCTTTTCTCCCTTGGGAAACCAGGTAGAATAGTAAGTTGAACACTTGAAAGTTTGTTTTCTTCACTTTCCTGAGTTTCTGTCATCATACTTGGATGAGTATATATTGACTATAGCTCCCCTTTAGAATAGGGAGACTTTGACTCTACCCTTAATTTTCTCTCTCCTTTAAAAGCAGTTGAAGCCAGGCGTGGTGGTGCATGCCTGTAATCCCAGCACTTTGGGAGGCTGAGACAGGAGAATCACGAGTTCAAAGCCAGCCTCAGCAACGGCGAGGCCCTAAGCAACTCAGTGAGACCCTGTCTCTACATAAAACACAAAATAGGGCTGGGGATGTGGCTCAGTGGTTGAGCACCCCAGAGTTTAATTCCCGGTACCAAAAAAAAGCAGTTGAAAGTAGAGGGGAATGGAAAGATAAAGGAGAAGTTATGGAAGGAGAAAGTGACTGTGCCAGTAAGCAAGGCACATTTCCTTTTGGTTTCAAGCAATACAGAAGCTGCATGTGGTCCAGCCAAAAAACTTCTAGTGTTTTCAGTCCCTGCAAAGACTTCAAGGTTATCACTTCTGACATGGCCTGTTTCGACTATGAGAACTCTTTATTTCAGCAACCCCCTCTCATGTTGCTTTCCAGTTAGAACTTTAGGGTCCATGCCTGGCTTAAAAGAGTACTCCTGAATCTTGGACATTTGCTGCCACGTTGTTATGATATCATCTCTTAAATGTTTGCCTAGTTTTAAAATAAAAGTTTAAGGGTTTTCAGTGGGCCTGTAACTTTGATTTTCTCCTGCGCCCCCCCCCCCCCCCAAATTTTGATAGTTCAGTAGTTTGGTGCTTACATTTAAAAGCCTGATTCATTTTGAGTTGATTTTTTTTTATGCATGGCGTGAAGTAAAGGTTGAGGTTTGTATTTTCTATATAGATATCAGATGTTCTAGCACCACCATTAAAAGATTATCTTCATTAAATTACTTTGGAATCTTTTTTCAAAAGTTTATTCTGTAAGTGGGACTCTATTTCTGGACTTTATTCTGTTCCATTAATCTTCATAGTTGTACTTTTAGCAGTGTCATTATCTTCATTGCTGTAGCTTTATAGGAAGTTTGATAAACCTTCCAATTTTGTTTTCTGCCTTTCCATATAAATTTACCATCCATTTTATCAGTTTCTTCAAAAAAGCCTGCTGAGATTTTGATCCTACATTTTTTTTTAAATTCATACATTATGTATTTCAGAAACAAAGAAAACTCAGCTCCATTAGAGGAAAATACCACGGGGAAAAATGAGGCAAAAAAAAGAAAGATTGCAGAAACTTCAAATGTTATCACTGAGTCATTGCCATCTGCAGAATCAGAGCCTGTTGAAATTGAGGTGGAGATTGCTGAAGGCACAATTGAAGTGGAAGATGAAGGCATGGAAACATTAGAGGAAGTGGCTTCTGCCAAGCAGTCTATAAAGTACATACAGAGCACAGGTTCCTCTGATGATTCTGCTCTAGCACTGTTGGCAGATATTACCAGCAAGTACCGTCAAGGTGATAGAAAAGGGCAGATGAAAGAAGATGATGGCTGTGCATCTGACCCCATAAGCAAACAGGTAGAAGGTATTGAAATTGTGGAACTTCAGCTGTCACATGTGAAGGACTTGTTCCATTGTGAGAAATGTAACCGTTCATTTAAATTGTTTTACCATTTTAAGGAACACATGAAATCACACTCCACTGAGAGTTTCAAGTGTGAAATATGCAATAAAAGGTACCTTCGGGAGAGCGCATGGAAACAGCACCTAAATTGTTACCACCTTGAAGAAGGTGGAGTCAGTAAGAAGCAAAGAACTGGGAAAAAAATTCATATATGTCAGTACTGTGAGAAACAGTTTGACCACTTTGGACATTTTAAAGAGCATCTTCGAAAACATACAGGTAATTAGCAAATACTTTGTTAAAAGTGTATTTATTCCACATTTATATGAAGTCTAAATGTCTAAGTTGGTTTTTTTTAAATAGTGCCACAAATACTAACTTTTGTCTTTGCTAATATGCAGGCTGAGCATTGTGTTTATAGTATTTTGTTGAAATATTGATGCTTTAAATACAAATCATTATCAACTTTGAAAGTGATTGTGCCTCTCTCTTATACCTTACCCATTTTTATATTTTTCAAAGAAATACGTAAAACATGGTGATTTACTTACTAAGGATCATAAATTATTTAGTACAATTTTTTTTTTTAATTTTTTAAAGTTGTAGATGAACACAATACCTTTATTTATTTTGTGAGGTGCTGAGGATCAGACCCAGTGCCTCTCACATGCGAGGCAAGTGCTCTACCACTGAGCCACCACCCCGGCCCCTCAATCCTAATTATAACGGGACCTTACTGTTCCTATTTTTACATTTTTCATATTAATATGTTCCATAGGTAAGTACATTTACAAGCAGTGTAAATGTATTTACATGTATGTATGTATGTAAATGTATTCTGACATGTTTATGCTTCTTTGCATACATTTAGTTATGTTTTGGCCCAGTAGAAAGACAATATACCATTTCCCTTCACATCTCTCAGTAGCAAATATATCAGGACTGGTGGACAGCCAGGGAGCTAAGAAGGTGATGTCCTTATACTATACTTTCTCCTGGGAGCCATCCTATGCCTAAAGCACAGGTTCCAGAAAGGTCTACCAAAGGCCCTGTGGCTCTCACAGTTCTGTATTTGCTTTTTCCCCTTTCTGATTCACTGTCCTTGTTCCCACTCTCCAACCATTTCCTTGCAAGGTCTCCTGGACCATGCATAGGACCTGCCACCAATAGCTTGAAACTTGGAGAGTCCTTAAGCCCACTGTAACAAGTAAGTGCTGGGTATGAGGCTTCTGAACACTTGTTACCAAGTCCTTATTACAGGTGGTTAGGGCTGTTTTTTAGATTGTTGGTGGTGACTACAACTTAGGTACACTATACTATTCAGAATCTTTCTCTTTGATGGCTGGAGTTTGAAGGAAGCTTCTGGTGAAATATTTTTATAGATCCCTCTCTATCCAGACTGACTTGCTAATATTAGTTGAAATTGAGAAACCAGATAGAGATAATGTGATATCCTTTGCCATCTAAATTTTTGCTCTTAATATTTGGAAACTAAATTAATATAAGAGTAGAGAGTAGTAAGAGAATGTACTGTCCCTAAGGCTCAGTATAAATTTAAAAGATTTTAAGGGACTAGTTTGGGTAATTGATACACAGTAAATTTTTATGGAGATTAAATCTGATTTTAGACTTGTATATTTTAGAAACTGACTATAATTATATTCTTTGGTCCTTAAAAAACAAATACTCATCTGTTCTTTGGGTCTCTTGTAGAACATTTTTGTGATAACTGTGGGTTAATTTTGCAAAAGGATTAACATACCTCCAGAACAGTAAAAAATCATTAGTATGTAACCAGTGAATTTTGATAGGAGCTTCCAGCACACCAACAGAGGACCAGTTGTTTTTATATTACTTCCTAGGACTATGATATTTGATAATAGAGCAACACAAACTATTTTAGAAATTTTTAAATGTGCTTATTTTGGATTGAACAAAATATAGGTTGTATTTCTTTGCTTTCAAAATGATGTGAGATAAAGTAACTTAACCTGGCTAGTTATTAGAAAATATAGAGCTACATGTCCACTGGAGGATCAGTTTAGCACATAAAGCAAACTGAACTTTATTTAACTTCAATTACTTTACTAATAATTAAGTGATAAGATAGTTGTATGTAAGTGAACAGTGGTTTAGTGAGTTTGAGAAGAGCATAAGTAAGCAGTTTTAAATTGTGTTTAAGTTAATAAAGGATCACTTTTCCCTTTCAATAAATTTTTTCTTGTAACCAACCAAGTATAAAAATTAGAGACAGACAGTGCTGTACCCACCCACAAAACACAATACTCCCCAACTCATTTTCATATTTTGCATATTTTTATTAGTTTAATGGTTTTGTTTCTTGTATATTCTTAAAGCGTGTGCCATAATCTGTGCTTTATTTGCAAAGTTTTAGCTGTTCCCATGCTCTGAATTTATTTAAGCACAGTCAGAGTTTGACAGGCCAAGTGCTGGGTGGCTTGTTTATGATGAAAGAGACAAAGATGGCTTCCCAGGGGGATTACCTTATGGTGACTCAAGAGAAGAAGCCTGGAAACAGGCATTCCAGACAAAGGAAATGAAACAGACATAAAAATAAGTGGAAGCAAGTCATTTGGAGCACTGGTAGTACATATGCTGAAGGGTTGAGTCCAGGTAGAGGAATGCAAGAAGATGGGACCAAAGAGATTGTTAAAAACCAACCAGACAATGGGAACCTGTGCATCATATGGGAGATCTATAAGTGGCTTAAGAGAGAAGAAAAGGTTGAGATCATAGTTATTTTCATAAGTGCTGTAAATGAGTGAATTTTGTCTTGGAGGATTCTGGATTCCTTTTTTTAGTATTTTTTTTTAGTTGCAAACAGACACAACACCTTTATTTATTTATTTATTTATTCATTCATTCATTCATTTATTTATTTTATGTGGTGCTGAGGATGGAATCCAGTGCTTCACACATGCCAGGCAAGTGCTGTGCCACTGAGCCACAACCCCAGTTCAATTCCGGGTCATTTTAAAGGAGTTTTAAGTCAGGAAGCAATCTGATCAGATTTGTTTTAGATGACAGGCAAGATAAATTGGAATAGCATGAAACCTACTGATTCTAATGAGAAATCTGTTCAAGTAAACCAGATTGAGAAGTTGGTAAAGGCAGCCACAATGGAAAAGGGTTGGACATTTTAGTAATACGTAGGCAGAATCCACAGGATTTGGTGACCAGTGAAGTGGTGAGGAGGCAGAGGGGTGGTGTAAGAGAGGGTACTTCCTAGCTTTCACATTTAGGTGATCAAATGATTGATGGTTATTAACTTACGTAAGCAGTTTAGGGCTAAAGGAAGAACCAGACCAACTGACAACTATGCCTGAGGGATAACGAGTGTGAAAGGCAGCCTAGAGTTGGTCTTTAGCCATGTTTTCCTTTGCTTTGCCAAAATATATACCTGAGATAAGTCAGTTTAAAGGAGAAATAATTTATTTTGGCCTACAATTTCAGGGGTTTCATGTCATGTGATTTCCTTGTTTCTGGAGCTGTGGTGAAGCATGGTAGAGCAAAGCTGCTCATCTCATGACAGCCTGGAAGAAGAGAGAGAACAGGAGGGAAGAATAAAAGGAGACTGGGACAAAATATATCCTTCAAAGGCACACCCTCAGTGACCTACTTTGTTCAGCTAGGTCCCACCTCCTACATTTTCCACAACCTCTCAGTAGCACCACCAACTGGGGTCCAAGCCTTTAAAACATGAGCCTTTAGGGGACATAAACAGATCCAAACTGTAACACTCACTTTCAAGGGTTGTGACAAATATGAAAGTGGTGAGAGCACTTTGAAAACTGCAGCTACCCACACATCTAAAATAGAAATAATCTGTTGCTATTTCTATATTTTACTGGGCTTATTAAAGTAAATTTTAAAATAGAAACAGTTCAAGTGGCACACAGTGAAAAGTGAGTCTCTTTCCTACTTAAGTGGATCTCTTCAGAAGTAACTAATGGCTGGTGATATAGTTCAGATGTGGAAAGTGTTCTTAGGCGTGTGCCAGGCCTTAGGTTCAATTCCTAACACTACAAAAAAAGAACTCTGTTATTTCCTTATTTATCCTTCCAGGTGTATTCCTTGCATTTTCTTTTTTTAAAAAAAAATTTTTTTTTAGTTGTTGATGGATCTTTATTTTATTCATTTATTATTTATATGTGGTGCTGAGGATCGAACCCAGGGCTTCACGCATGCTAGGCAAGCGCTCTACCGCTGAGCTACAGCCCCAGCCCTCCTTGCATTTTCAAATAGCCATAGACATATATACTTGCTTTTGGATAAACAGCATATAGTGAAACAGCTTTTTGCCATTTATCTTGAGGAGGGGGAAAGGTTACATCTATGAATACTTAATTTTTAAAAATCGTGGATGCACAATACTTCAGTGTATGGATATACCATAATTAACTACTTCTGTTAGTAAACACTTAGGTTTTTGCTAGGCCTTTATTATAAACTGTGCTGCAGTAAGCGTCCTTGTACTTTTATCTTTGTGCATGTGTTCAAGTAACTTAATTTTTAAAAGGAGAACTGCCAGGTTAAAGAATGTGTGCATTTAAAATCTTGGCAAATATCAAATTCCATTTAATGAGGTTATGCCAGTTTATGCTTATAAGTTTCATTGATAATGAAAAATTATACAATAATAAAACCATAGAATTTAACATTTCTTTTAGCAGTATCCCAACATTTTTGGAATTAAAAGAAGTTTCTATATCAACACTAATTCTGAGTAAATAGGTATTCTCCCTTAAACTAATTTTTCATCATGTGGAAATCGTACAAAAGCTGTATTTTTTTTTTTCTTTCAGGAAATGGTTACTTGACTGCATCCTTCTATTTAAGTGTAAAGGTCTCATCTGGGACCTCGTTAACTGGTGCTCTTACCTCCAAAATTTTAGTCTTGTTCTCTAAGCATTATCTTGTCTCCAGATTTCTTCACTCTTTTCCTGACTGTTCTTTTCCTCTACTTCATGAAGCTTTCCAGCCTTTCCATATTCCCTTTCTACCTATTTATTGCCTTATTTCTGATTTTGTATACACCCTTTCTCTCTCCCCCCTCTTCCCACCCTCCCCCCACAACACATTTTCTTGCTTAGAACTCATCTGCTCTAAAAATCTCTCCATCATCTGGGCACAGTGGTGCACGCCTGTAATCCCAGCACTCTGGAAGGCTGAGACTAGAGAATTGCTAGTTCAAAGCCAGCCTCAGCAATGGGGAGGCAGTAAGCAACTCAGACCCTGTCTCTAAATAAAACACAAAATAGGGCTGGGGATGTGGCTCAGTGGTCGAGTACCCCTGAGTTCAATCCCCAGTGCATGCATATATATATGTCTATCTTCATTTTGGAATCATTTTTATTACTTACTCCTGCTCCCTGATTGCTGAGCACGGATATAGACAATTCATATCTGAGATCTTCAGTTAGTTTGGTGTTTGTTTTCTCTTTTAATTACCATTTTGGATCATCATTGTAGTATTCCTTCTCTCACGGCAAATAACAATGGTTTCTCCTGGCTTGAAGAACCCTCCTTCATAGTGATCTGTTCTCCAAGCCACCTTTCCTCTTCTAGGCCTTCTTGAAAAAATCTTTATACTTGATTGTTTTCATAGACGTGCCTCTAACACTCCTCATCCCAGACAAATCTGGCTTCTGAATCCCAGTTTACCACTGACTACTATAATTTCCCTCCGTTTTCTTTCTTTCCGCTTCTTGGCAATTCCATTTGTGTTTTCTTTGCTAGCTCATCTACCTGCTCTTTTTAACTTTGTGTTTCACTAAGGCCTCTCCTTGATTTTGTTATACAACATACTCTGAGAAAACTTATCCACACTGGAAATATTCATTACCACTGAAAATAACCACTAATCTATATATCAGTCTGCCCTCTTATCTGGCTCCAGAATTGTTTATACAACTATCAACTGGCCATCATCCCTCAGCTCTGAGTAACTTGAACAACCTCAAAACTGAATTCATAATCTTTCCTTCCACACTTACCAACCTTAGTTGGATTCCTGAGTCCTAGGTTCTTTTGTAACTGGCATTCCATCTATTACTGGAAATAATTCCTCTCTCCTTTTTCCTCATCCACTGTGCTGTTTTATACTTTGTGACTCTCGCTAGAGCAGACTTCCTTCATTTCTTTCCTCCTTTCATTACATTCCAGGTAGAATTACCCTCCTCCTCTGTGCTGCTGCAATGCATTTTCTGTGGCTCTGTTTTTTGTAAGGAGTTTCCAGTGCATTGTGTTTATTTATTATCACATATTTCACTTCCATACTCTGGCCTTTGACAGGAAGTTTTTTTAAAGGACATCCTATTTATCTTTTTATCTTCATTGCCAGCACATGATCTGGTACATGGTAAGTGTACAAAAAATGCTTATGGAAAGAATAGTGATGCATTTCCCTAAAATACAAATTAATCAAGATTTTTATCTAAGGAAAACAATTTAAGAAATGCAAAAACATTGGGACAAAACTTGGATCCAAATTTTATTTCTTCATCAGAGCACAGATAAAGTTAATAATCATTGTCATATTGCCTCTTCTAGAGAAGTGTGGTGAAAACATCTGAATTATAAATTATGATTTCCCTTTTTAAGAATGTACTATTAAAAGTAATTAAAAAGAAAAAACAGATTCAAAATTTGCTGTTTTTCTTATTGTCAGTTTATTTTTTCTATTTGAATAGGTGAAAAACCTTTTGAGTGTCCAAATTGTCATGAACGATTTGCTAGAAATAGTACCCTCAAATGTCATCTCACTGCATGCCAAACTGGAGTGGGGGCAAAAAAGGGAAGGAAGAAGCTGTATGAATGCCAGGTATGTGTGGGTGTATTCTGTCCTTAACAAATTAATTTGTATTTGCATTCTTCAAAAGTGAAAAGTAGTCATTCCTGACTTACCACAGTTCAACTTGGGATTTTTTGACTTCATAATAGTGTGAAAGCAGGTCCGCAAAAGCCATATTTTAATTTTGATCTTTTCCTGAGCTAGTGATAGGTAGAAAGGTGCTTTCTCATGCTGCTAAGCAGAAGCAGAGAGCCATAGCTCCCAGTTGGCCAGTGATCAAGAGGGAAACAACTGATAACTCTATAGTCTACGCTTTATTGCTAAGCTATCATAGTCAGTAGGTTAAGTGTATTGAAAACATTTTCAACTTACAGCATTTCCAACTTAGAATATTTACAGTTGATCTATCAAGATATAACTCTTAAGATATATCAAGATATAACTCATAAGTTTAGGAGCATCTGAGAATCTCAAGCAAAGGTTCATAGTTGACAGTTTGGAAGGGAATGAGAGTAAAGAACATCACTGTGTTGATTTGATATGGGGGAGTAGTTTTACTACTCAATCCTAGGTGACACTGATATCAATTAAAAAAATTATGTCATAAATAATGAGTAACATGAAACTAAGGTTATTGTTAACCATAGAGCAATCAGTTAGAATTTGGGGGAGAGACTGGGGAGCAGAACAGCTGTAACTGGATCTTCTTCCATGATAAAATAGTGGTTTTTTTTTTAAAAGACAAGATTACGGTTCTAAGTGTTGAAATTATCCTAGAAATTAAAATATAATTACTTTATATTTCAAGAATTTATGTGGTACTTAAACAATGAGGCCATACTGAAATATTTCTCAGAATATTTAAAGTAGCTGGCAGCTGAAAGACCTGAGTATACCAAATAATTATGAAATAGTTTGGACAAGATTTTATTGTAGATACCATATTCATAATATTTTCAGAAGAGTCTTCAACTTATTATCAATATATTCTCTTACAGAGAATAACCCATATTTCTTTCAGTTAACATCATATCTTTTGGTTCTTTCAGGTGTGTAACAGTGTGTTTAACAGCTGGGACCAATTCAAAGATCACTTGGTAATACATACTGGAGATAAACCTAACCATTGTACTTTATGTGACTTGTGGTTTATGCAAGGAAATGAATTAAGGAGGCACCTCAGTGATACTCATAATATTTCAGAGCGTCTAGTAACTGAAGAAGTCCTTTCAGTAGAAACACGTGTGCAAACTGAACCAGTGACATCAATGACTATTATAGAGCAAGTTGGGAAGGTGCATGTGTTACCATTACTTCAGGTCCAGGTGGATTCAGCACAAGTGACTGTGGAACAAGTCCATCCAGATCTGCTTCAGGACAGCCAAGTGCATGATCCACACATGAGTGAGCTTCCAGAGCAGGTTCAAGTCAGTTATCTAGAAGTGGGTCGCATTCAGACTGAAGAAGGTACTGAAGTACATGTAGAGGAGCTGCATGTTGAACGGGTAAATCAGATGCCAGTGGAAGTACAAACTGAGCTCCTAGAAGCGGACTTGGATCAGGTGACCCCTGAAATCATGAGCCAAGAGGAGACAGAGCCTAACCAAGCAGAAGCTGCTGAGGCTGCCAGGGAAGTTCACAAAGGTGCTGAGGGTTTAAATACCAAACCAACAGCGGATTCCCAAGCTGAAAAGGCAGAAAATGATGACAGAACAGCTATGCCAGTTTTAGATTGAAATAACGAATATATTTTTAAATTTACATGTTGGGTTTTTGAACTGATTATGGGCAGTGTGACTGTCCTTAAGCTAACAGACAAGTGGACCAAAGTTAAAACTATTTCCTGTTGTGCTGAACTGTTTCTGTCGAAAAAAAACTGATGCCCCTCGCCCCAGTTAATGCCACAGAGGAGGATCTTTCTTATAAATGAAGGGGAGCTTTGAGAAGTATATTTCTGGAAACTTAAATGGATTATATTCTTATTATATAGTTGGGTACGAATGTATCTATTTTCATTGTAGTAAGGGTTCTTTATCACCATTTTCTCTTCCCCAAGTCATATCCTTTCTCAGTTTTTTTCCATATTGTAAAATCAAATGTAAAATCATTAGAATACAAGTTTATGTATTCTAATGCATGTTAGAAAATTGAATATGTAAGAAACACAAGGCTGCATGAAGAAAAGTGCGTTGTTACTGTGCAGTTAAAATTTTGGCTCTGGCTTTCTTTAGTTTGAACAACATTCTTGTCTACCCTAGTAGTGACAGGTGCCATCTCTACGACAGAAAGAGTGGTGGTGGCAGAATTTCCAGAATGTTTAAAAAAAAAAAAACAAAAAAAAACCACCCATGTGCCTTCTCAAAACCAACTAAACTTTTCTATAAAGCATCTCTGGCTCTTTCAAAGTTTGTGTTATAAGGAGCAATGTAGACAGTGCTATAGTACTTCATATTTTTCTTATGATGACAACTACCAATTCTTTTTCATTTAAGTTAGATTGAGCAATTTTATTTAATGGC
>PVHX01014855.1:0-48804 GCA_004024805.1 Geosciurus inauris
TTTGGTACCGGGGATTGAACTCAGGGGTACTCGACCACTGAGCCACATTCCCAGCCCTATTTTGTGTTTTATGTAGAGACAGGGTCTCACTGAGTTGCTTAGCACCTCGCCGTTGCTGAGGCTGGCTTTGAACTCGCGATCCTCCTGTCTCAGCCTCCCTAAGTGCTGGGATTACAGGCTTGAGCCACTGCGCCCGGCTAAGGATCTGGCAACTTTTATCTCAGCTGGGCAGTCAGACTCTTCCTCCTGCTGGGGTCTTCCATCCCCTCCACAGAGAAACAATTCCCCCCAGTTTTATCGTAGTATAAATGACACTTCAAACTTGTATATATTTAAAATGTTCAGCATTATTTGATACACTATATGTTGCAAAGTGGTTAGCACAATCAAGCTCATTTACACATCCATTGCATCACATTTATTTTTGTGATGAGAACACTTAAGACCTGCTCTCTTAACAAATTTCAAGTATACAATGCACTATTATTCAGTACAGTCACCATGCTGTGCATTAGGTCCAAGGACTTATTATTCATCTTATAACTGAAACTTTGTATCCTTGACCAACTTCTTTCTGTTCCTGCCCATATTCCTCAACCCCAGCAATCACCATTCTGTTCTCTGCTTTTGAGTTCAATGTTTTTAAATTTCATATATGAGCAAAATGATGCAGTATTTGTAAATACTGATTAAAAAAAAGAGACCATTATTCTAGAAGCTGTTCAGAAAGAAGATTGGTGCTGGGTAGTCAAAATAACAAATTTTTATATTATTTCACTCTACTCTGTTATTGGGCCCAGGACCCTGCCCTTTCTGCCAGTCTTGCCCACTCCCAGGCCCCCATAACTGAGTAGCCATAGCCATCCCAGGATTTGTACAGCAATGGAGAAAAGTCAGAATATCAGGTAAATGGAATTGCCCAAAAACCTCATGGAAAATAGTCATGAGGAGTTCAAGCACTTGACATAGCAAAGTCTCACCAAGGTTAGCCTCAAATACACAAGGACAGCTTGTCCAACCCTCCCCATCACCAAAACAACCCACAGCCTATAAAGGCACCCAGAAGGTTAGGAAAGAGAAGGCCTGCAAATGTAAATCTTACCTTCAATTCCTCAGTTTGGAGGTGTTTTGTCTTTAGGGAACCCTAATCCACAATTGTCGGTCCTTGAGACGCTCCAATTGGCATTTGAAATAAGCAGTACTCAAAAAGATGCTCAATGTTGTTGGTTCTCAAGGAAATGCAAATTAAAACCAGGAGACATGACTATACATTTATCAGAAATGGCTAAAATGAAAAAGACTGATATCCCCAGCATTGCTAAGGGTACAGAGCAACTAGAACTCATATACATTGTTGGTAGGCACATGCAATGGTAGAACCATTCTGGAAAGTTGTTTAGCAGCTATAAAATAATAAATATACATGTTGGTTTCTGTCCAACATGTCGTGGCAGAGAACTCAGAAAACCACTGTAATTTCCTGAGCAATAGAGAGGCTAAGAGAATCTTTTATTGTAATATTTGGTCTTTGACCCCAATCCCTGATTCAGAACTTCTAAATCCCTTGGGATACCTTGGAAAACAGGAGCATCTTTTGTTCCAATAAGGTGACTCTTGGTGGGTTCCTGGATAGCCTCAGAATGGGAACTGATAGCCTCAGAATGCCAGGGACAAACTATGTGATTAAAGTGTCAGAACTTTCAGCTCCACCCTCCTAACCTATGGAAAGGGAAAAATCCTCCAACCCCATTAGGTTGAGTTAATCATCACTGGCCAATGATGTAATCAGTCATGCCTACACAATGAAACCTCAATAAGATCCCCCCAAACACAGGGTTCCTATGGGCTCCAGGATGGCCAAAACTGTGAAGGTTCCAGACAGGGGGCAGAAGCTCTATGCTCCTCCCCACATGCCTTACCCTATGCATTTCTTCCATCCAGCTGTTCATTTGTATCCTTTGTAATTTCCTTTATAATAAACCAATAAGGTATTTCCCTGCATTCTGTGAGCCATTCTGGTAAATTAATCAAACCCAAGGAAGAGGTCATGCAACTCCAATTTATATCCAGTGGGTCTATAAATCTCTTTCCTCTACCAGGTTACAAACCTGAATTTGCAAAGAGCATCTGAAATGAGAGGTAGTCTCGGACTGAGCCCTCAACTGGGCAGGGGATCTGAAGCTACTTGTGGGTAGACAGTGTCAGAACTGACTTAAATTAGAGGATACCCAGCTGGTGTCCACTGCAGAATTGTTTGACTGTTGGTGAGAAGAAACCCACACTCAGCAGTTAAACAGACTTATTTATTCTATGACACATTGGATCCACTCCCAGGTATTTACAGATGAGAAATGACGCCACATGTTCATACAATGAATTATACAAGGAACTTTATTCATGACACACTAAAACAGGAAATAACGAAATGTCCATCATTAAGCTAATTTGGTAAACAAATTATGGTATCCTTATGACAGCATACTTACCAAAACCATGATACATGCGTATGCCACCACGGATAAAGCTCAAAACTATATGATGAGAAAAAGCAACCAGACTAAAAGATTAGTACTGTATGTTTACATTTACGGGGAGTTCAAGAACAAACTTAGTCTTTGATGATATAACTCAGAATATTGAGCAAATTTTCTGGAGTGAGAGAGATATTTTATATTTTGATCAGGTAATGGTCAAAAGAGTATATATATGCATAAAAAAGTCATTACGAAGTTCACTTGGGGGCTGGGATTGTAGCTCAGCGGTAGAGCGCTTGCCTTGCATGCGTGAGGCCCTGGGTTCGATCCTCAGCACCACATACAAAGCAATAAAATAAAGACATCATGTCCATCTATTAAAAAAAAAAAAAAAAAGAAGTTCACTTGGGGCTGGGATTGTAGCTCAGTGGCGGAGTGTTTGCCTCGCATGCATGAGGCACTGGGTTCAATCCTCAGTACCACATAAAAATAAATAAATAAAATAAAGATATTGTGTCCATCTACAACTAAAAAAATTTAAAAAAGAGTTCACTTAAGTTTTGTGCACTGTACTTTTGTACTTTAATCAGATACTATTAAATTTAAAAATTAAAAATGGTGGCCCCTATTGGGTTATGGTAGTCCCTTTCAGGTAAAAGCACACTTTCCCCAGACTTAGTCCCTTGCTTTTGGGTGTGCAGGGAGATTTATTTTTTCTTCCTCAATAACAAGGGACTGGACTTGGACCCAGGGTTCCTGCTGGCCTCTGTGGTGCTACAACAGATATTGTCTCTCTCCATGGTTCACGGACCAGTGGTTCTCTTATTGACTCAGCCTCTCCTCATTCCTTGCTGGATGTGTGTGTGTGTGTGTGTAGTCACTGTTTTTGTTTGCATTTTTTTTTTATTAGTAGTGAGATTGAACCTCTAAACTATGGTTACTGGCTCCATATCTTTGTTCAGAACAAAGCTGGAAATTTTCTAGGTCCCTGTTACACAGACCACTTGTCAGCTAAGAGCAAGGGAAAAAATATACTTCTGCCAAGGAAGCACTTCTAAAACATTTTTTTTCTGCCAAGATTCTGCTTTCCTTTCATCTATGCTTCTCCTAAAAGGAAGTATGTTTTTGAAGGGTATTCTTTGTAACAAGGATAGTGACAATAATAAATGGAACCTGTTGCTTATCGAGACGAGGTCAGATTGGCTCAGATTCCTCAAATGTCTTTCCCCACAATCCTATGCTTTCTCTGTGGGTAAGGATCCTCTGGCCTCTCTGTGTGCACTCAGCTCCTCCTTCCATGTCTACTGGACCCCCCCACACACACACACACATGTGCACGCACATACACATTTGTGAGTTGAGGAGTCTGGAGATGAGGTGGGATGGAGGTGAAGAGACAGCCCCACCTAATTCACACTTCTGCTCATCCCACAAGCTCTTCTCTCCTGCTTCTCCTTTTTCCCTTCCCTCATGGCATGAGAGATTTCTCTTTGGCATTATGCCAGGCAATTCATCATCATCTTCTAAGGCCTTGCCCCTAGAATCTCAAACTCCTCTTTAAACTGCTTATCAACATATTTTTCCAAAGATAGTTCCCATTCTATGAGCAACTCAAAGCCAGCTACTTAGATGCACAGTTTTAGAGACTACTTCACCACCATTATAAGAGGACTGCAGTGACTATTTCTGAACAGATTCCAAATCTGCTCTCCCCTTCTCCCAGGCTGTCAAGTGGCACTGCACTATTCTGACAGGGCAAACACGGCTCTGAGCGGGACTTGGAGCCAACAAGGGTGAGCTGGGTTCAGATGATGGGGAAACTTGCATGCTGGGGGAAGGATTTGGATTTGATTATTCTACTTGGGAATCCATCAGAGATTCTAGAGCAGGTCTGTGAATTGAGCAGAACAGGGCTTCTGGATATTTCATGCTCTGGTTGCTGCAAAAGCAGCTCAATGATTGGAGGGGCTAGGCAGAGGATGCTGAGGACTCACTGAAAGCAGAGAACAGGTCTGGGAGACTGAGGAATATCTACAGGCTTTAGTAATGGGGAAGGAGAGAAAGAGAAAGATAAGAGATGCTTTGAGGGTTGAGCCCCAGTGTCTGAGGGTGAGGTCAACTCCCCTTCCTAACCTAGAACAGTCTATAACTTGCCAGGCACCATCCTTAGCACAGACCATTACTTTTGAGAAAGGACTGACCAAGGCTGTAGAAAAATCTGAAGAAACTTCAGATTAAAGTGTAGCTTTAATACACACAGAGTGCATCCTAAAACAGTGGCACCATTGAGATGAATGTCTCAGCCAGTTTTCCAGCCTTCCATCTTATCTGGCTTTTTTATATTTCTAAATATAATACTTCTAGGCAGATGCATGTACAGAGCTCTTTGTATCAAATAACAGTGGTCAACATTTATTGAATGCTGGGTCAAATACTGCCTAGGGCTTTATTATTATTTAATATTTAATATTCCCCACAACCTTGTGAGGTAGGTACTGTTATAGATAAGAAACTGAGGCAGAGAAGTTAGGTAACTTACTGAAGGTCACCCAGCTCAGAAGTGGCAGAGTCAATATCACACCCAAGATACTGATGGGCTTATTTTCTGGGAAACAAATTAGGAGACAAACAGTGTGATCCCAGCTCAGCTTCTGACCAGTCCAAGCTTTGGTAGGTCATCTTTAAAATGCAAACTCCCTCATGAGGACACTTTTGGGAGCAATGGCTAGTTCACTATCTCAATTACGGGGGATGGTTTTATGGGTATTTTTGTATATCAAACTTCTCAAATGCTACACTTTATGTGCAATTCAGTGTGTGCTGATTATATTTTAATAGAGCTGTTTTTAAAATAGCAATTATATGATGGAATTAAACTATTTGTAATATTTCTACAGTGACTATCTATAGTGTCTTTTTCTTACGTGATTCCATTACACTGTTCAAGCATGACATACAAAACGTATGGTCATTTTTGAGTGTAAGTATTTCTTTGAGAATTTTGCTATGTCTCAGAAGAACAAAATGTCTCCAAATTAAAACTAAGAGCTACGATGACTCAAGAAATGTTTTATAATCTGGTATTGCTGAAAATAGAACACAAAATATGCAAAGATGCTGTTTATAACAACATAGTGATTTTTGCTAAAATAAGCCTCCAGGATTCTACATGAAGATCATCAACTCCAAGATACCTCCCTGACCACTGGGAACTCAAAAGAATACCTTTCCTTTATGGAGAAAGATGGAGTTAGAGCTTGATTTCCACTCATTCTTGCCTTTTGTGTGGGCAGCAATGGTGCCTGTTTCCCATCTTGCCCCAATGCCTCTTGCAGAGTTGGGGAACTAAAGGCATTTCACAAACTTGCTGGGAGGGCCTGGCTATCCTCCCTCTGGACTCTGGGACCTCAGGATAAGGGTACCTGACCAGAGAACTTCAGAGTTCTATCCATGAAGACCAAATACATGGCAGCAGGATCACTCCCTCACTTTCATAGTTTTTTTCCTTCCCAAATACAGGCCCCTCCAACCTCCAGTGGCAGCAGCCCTGGGTAAAGGCCAACTTGCAGGATGAACAGGCTCTCAGAGAACAAACCCAAACCCACAGAAGCATCACAGGCCACTTGGGTTTCGTCTGTTCGAGTAAGGAGACAATTGGGTAACTATTTCAATGTTTATTCTTAGAAATTCCCAAAGCTTGAAGTGCTAAAAAAAATTGGCCCACACCAGGGATCACTCAGGGTGCTCAGACATGGCTAGTCTGCGAGCTCAAGGACAAGTCTGACCTTAATCCAGCACTGTATTGTCAGTGCCCAGCACAGAGCTGGTGCCCACAAACCACACTGTGAGGAAATCAATGAATTCCATTGTGCGAGAACCTGCTCTGTGTACCTGGGAAAGACACATTGTCTCTGTTTGTTTTTACAATTACCCTTTGAAACAGGTGTGCCTCCTTTTACACAGCAGGGAATGGCGGCTCAGTCATTTGCCTGAGTCATTAAGGGGTTAGGTTTCTCCAAGAAGTCACCTTTCAAGATATTGAAACAATGGCCTGGATGACCACTGCTACTTTGGGGGCCAATAAATGATATCCTCTCATTGGAGGAGCCCTGTTCTCCCCTTAGAGCATGATCCTCATCGTGTCTGGTCTCTTTGCTGCCCAGGTACTGTTCTCTCCGCTCTTTAGCGCCACCCTGGCCCTGCATGGTTTCAGTCCCTCTCCATTCTCCAGGCTCTCCTCTTGCATCTCTGATGGCTGTTCTTCCTCTGCCTACTTCCTAAGGGCAGGTGTTCCCTATGGCTTCTCCCTGGACAGTCTTCGTCCTTCACCCTCTCTCTGGGCCAGTCTCTCATACCTGTATGTTCAGCTCAGACCTTTCCAGGAGACACCTACCCAGGCCCTGATGATTGCTGCTGGTTATTCCCTCCCCTAGAATGTAGCTCCTCCTCTCAGACCTTCAATAGCTCCCTCAGGTCAATCAGAAGGGGAGCAAACTCCTCCCCAAGGTATTCAAGGCTTCAGTACACCTGTCCTCACTTCCCTCCCAATTCAGGATCTTCCTCCATCTGAGCTCTGTGCTCTCTGCCTTTATTCTGCTGTTCTTTCAGCATAACTTCCCTCCCTGCGACCTCTGCTCAAAGTACTTCTAACTTCCTGCTCTACAGTACATGCCTTTCCTCCATGAAGTCCTTCCTGACACCCTTCCCCATCTAGTGTGGCTTCTCTTTCTTTGGGAGACTCCATGGAGAACCATGCCAGTGTTCCTCCGGCAAAACCTACTTCTGTGCTTGCTTTGATTCTATCACTCTCAGAAAAGGAGCCCAGCACTGGGAGTCAGGCAACAAGGCCCATTCTGTGCTGTTTAGTGTTACCTCTTCAACTATGAGTTCCCCCAGCTGTAAAATGAGGTAATAGGACTGCATCAGCATTTCCAAAATTTCATTTGAGTACCCCTATGTTTGCTTTATTCTTTTTTTAAATTTTTAGTTGTAGATGGACACAATACCTTTTTATTTTATTTATTTATATGGTGCTGAGGATTGAACCCAGTGCCTCCCACATGCGAGGCAAGTGCTCCACCACTGAGCCACAACCCCAGCCCCTGCTTGCTTTCTTCTTGGACCATCAGTACCATAATATGCTTATTTATCTTTTTAAAATCTAAATTAAAAAGTATACTTTATATTGTTTACTGTGACTGCAAAACCAAGGTCATGTATAATAAAGGTTACAGTAAAAGAAAAAAACCTCAGAGTATGAAAATAAACACATAACTGATAAATTATTGCATAATGCCTCAAATCCTATGTAGAATTCTGGCAAACAATCTAGATCACTAAAGTCTTTGTCAGAGATAAACAAAAGTGGACACTAGTCGAAATGGTAAGGACAGATTTTTATCAGTAATGACCACTGCATTAGGGAAGAGAGTTCAGCTTGAACTGAGCTCAACTTCTATTTGCACAAAAGCAACTGGGCCTTTTATAGGGAGGATGAGAGAGCTGAGAGAGGGACAAGCAGGGGTTTAGCAGAGTCAGGAAATTGAAAAATCACAAGGCTAGGTTAGTGTAATTAATATTAAGCCAGCTAGATGTACTAGCTAGCAATGATCAAAGTTAAGGTTCTACCCTCCCATGGAGACTGGGAAACAGAGGCCTATCCTCAGGTCTTGGCTGGAACAAACAGTAAATTCTTTTGGCAGCCTTGAGTTTTCTCAGGCAGGAACTTTAAGAGGGTGGGGCACTAGGGATATCCAGGGATGTAGTCTTGAACTGTTAGAAACTATGTTAGTGTTTGTTCAGTCTTCATAGATGTAGGTTGAGGTCTATACCAAGAAGGCTCAGAAGAACCTTTGGTCAAGGACAGAATGTCAGTTGTTAGCTTAGACAAAAGCAAAAAGTAAAAAAAAAAGAAAGAAAGAAAGAAAGAAAAAGGAAAAAAGTACATCAACAGGTGTTGAGACTATGTACAAGGTGCTTGACAAGGTTGAGATAGGTAAGTTTATATCATAGCCTTTTAATAGGCTGAAGAAACCTATACCTAGAAAGGTTAAGACACCTGCCCAAGGTTACATAGCTAGAAAGAGTAGTGCTGGAAATTCACAATAGCCAAACTATGGAACCAGCCTAGGTGTCTATCAACAGATGAATGGATTAAGAACATGTGGTATATGTACCTCATGGAATTTTATTCAGCCATAAGGAAAAATGAAATTATGTCATTTTCAGGAAAGCAGATGGAACTTAAAACCATTATGTTAAGTGAAATAAGCCAAACCAAGAAAGTTAAAGGTTGTTTTCTCTCATGTGTGGAAGCTAGAGAAGAAAAAGGAAAAAAAGGTGTGTGTGTGTCATCTCATATAAATCAAAGGGAGATCAGAAGAACAGAGGAAAGAGACCAGGAGGTAGGAGGAGGGGAGGGAGGGGGAAGTGCCGGGAGTGATATTGGCCAAAATTATATTGTTACATTATGTGCATGTACAAATATATAAGAACAAATCCCATCATTATAAACAACTATAATGCACCGATAAAAATTGTGGGGGGAAAAAAAAGCATAATGCTGGGATTTGAACTCTGTCTTCCTGCTCCCAGAGTTCACAGTCTCATTCTCTGCTTCTAGGCTCTGACTACCCTTAACCCACCCCTTTCTGCCACATGCCCATCCTACCAATGTCACTGGTTCATGAATTCACTGGTACTGAATCTAAACAAGTACATGGGGCTGCACAGTGGTTCTTAACTCTGGCTACACACTGGAACCTCCTGGGGGAGCTTTAAAAATAGGGATGCCTGCATCCCACCCCAGATGCTCTGCAGTAACTGGTGTGGGGTTCAATTTAGTCACAGAGATTTTTTTTTAGATGTTTCCAGGTGATCCCTATGAGCAGCCAGTTTCCCTAGAAGCCTCCACAGATATCATCCCATACCATCCTTACAAAAGCCCTGTGAGAAAGACAAGTAGTTGGCAATAACTATGTCCTGCTCCTGAAGAAAGAAACTCAGAGGGGCTGGGGTTGTAGCTCAGTGGTAGAGCGTTTGCCTCGCATGCGTGAGGCCCTGGGTTCGATCCTCAGCACCACATACAAAGCAATAAAATAAAGACATGTGTCCATCTACAACTAAAAAAATATTAAAAAAAGAAAAGAAAAGAAAAGAAAAGAAAGAAACTCAGAGGCTGAGGCTCCTGTAGGTACTAAGATCAGTATGGAATCCAAAATTCCTGATTAACAGTTTTGAGTCTCTGTCCTAAGGCAACTGCTCTACAGGGGCATAGTTCAGAGGAAAACAACATCCTCAAGAATTGAAACAAGTAGCTTAGTTTCTTCTGGACATTAAGTCATTTGTCACCCCCATTGTACACGTGGAAGAGGAGGTGATACCTGCTTCAGCTATAAGACCCCATATGAGACCAGGGGATTCAAGGGAGGGAAGCAGAGGCCTTCCACTTCCCGACAGTGTTGCACCTGCAGAAACCAAGGCGGGCTGGGGCAGAGAGGCCAGCATTTTTCTTTGTACACCCATGATTCCACAGCAGCTCTTGATCATGGCTCCTGGGGCACCCACTGGGAGCTGAGAGTGGCCTACAGAAGTGTAGGACATAATACCGCACCCTTCCAGGTCATGTCTTGGGTGGTTACAGCTCTGTCAGGGTCCAGCTGAGTCTTCCTTGTATACCTAACACTGAGCCCAGTAGTCTGGTCCTAAGTGGTTTGTACACTAACAAGTGCCGAGGGGAGGGATGGTCTTCCACCTCCGGGAGGAAAGAGGTCATTGCCCACCCTTGGGTGACTTGGGAAACGTTGCTGCTTACATCTGATGGGCGTCACTGCTCACAGCTGTGGGACGTCACTGCCCAACGCTGGAGTACTTACGGGGTTGATTCCCTGTTGTGGACAGTAGAAAGGCGACTGTCCATACCTGGGACCACCTAAGGATCACTGCATATATGTGGAAAGGCTATTTATTCTATTCTTGAAGATGCCACGGGGGGAACCAGTAGCTGCAGGCCCTTCGCAAAGGGGGCGCCACCATGGCAGAGGACCCCTACCCACTCCAAACCCCGCCAAAATGCAACAATCCGAGGCAGGACTCAGGGCGCATCCCCGCCGTGACCGAACAGAGGGCGGCCACACCCCTGAGGAGAAGTCGGGTGGGGACCGCAGGGCGCAGCTCTCGCAGTCCAACAGCTCGGCCCAGGGTTTCCGCCGCCACGGCCCTCCAGACCACCTGATCCTAGAGCCCGCCAGCCCCACGGACCCACGAAAGAGCAAGGGGGCGGCCTCGGGGCGGCGGGACGGTCGTCGGAGGGCCGCCTCCACTCCGAAGCCACCTTCAAAGTCGCCCAACATGGCCCGCGGCGGCAGTCAGAACTGGAGTTCCGGGGAGTCAGACGGACCCCCGGAGGAGCAGGCGCCTGAGGAGAGCGAGTGAGCGCACGGGGCCGGGCGTCTGGGGGCCGGGCCGCGAGCCCGCTGCGGCGCGCCAGCCGAGGAGCCCCGGGCGCCGCCGGAACCTCCGCGAAGGTTCTGGGCCTTTGTGGCGTCACTGTTTCCTTGCGGAACCTTCCGCCGGCGCCGAATAAAACCCGCCGCGGAGGAGCCGGCAGCTCAAGTGCGGCGGTTCCCGGCGGGGAGGTCGGCCCGGCGCGGGCGCGCGGGAGGGAACCCCGGGCGGCGGCCGTGACCGAGACCGTGACGCGCAGGCGGGCGGTGGGGGCGCGGGCCAGGGTCCCGGGGGCCGTCCGGGACGCGCTGACCGGCCTTGCCCGCCCCGCCCCGCAGAGACAAGATGGTGAAGGAGACCCAGTATTATGACATCCTAGGGGTGAAGCCCAGCGCCTCCCCAGAGGAGATCAAGAAGGCCTATCGGAAGCTGGCGCTCAAGTACCACCCGGACAAGAACCCGGATGAGGGCGAGAAGGTGCGGGCGGCGCGGGAAGGGCTACGCGGGGCTCTAGGGTCCTCTGGAATTATTCAGCCCAGCAAGACTCAGGCTGTGAATTACAGAAGGCGGCGGGGAACCCTAGCCGCGTTTGTTGGGGAGGCTGTCGCCAGGCGCCGCTTCACCCGCAGCGGGGGCCAGGCCAGGGCCAGGCGGGACATGGCCCGAGGCCGAGGCGCGCAACGCGGCGCGGTTAGTGGAGGGCACTTGGGGGAGCCCCAGCTTGCCAGGCTGAGGATGCGGAAGGTGCCGGGGCCGGAGGGATTAGGATCACTCTTGAATCCCTGCGCAGCTCATTCATTCCAACATTCACTCCACAAGTGTTTGTGGAGCCCCTATCCACCATGTCTACCAGACCTGGGGGAGGCGCAGGGACTGATCCGTGGGAGCCCTGCTCACATGGAGTTTGTGGGCAATTCTGTAGGAGGGCAGCCGCAAACCCGGAAACAGGCACGCACCGCCAGAAGTTGTGTGCTTGCTGGGCGCCACCGGCTTTGAAGTATTGCTGTGCTTATATTCCCCATGGATACATAAACCCCAGAGATGAGTTTCTTGATAATGACTGGGTTCAGCTAGTGAGCCTGTCTCCTTCCTGTTAGTTGTCAGATATTGATTGATATAATCACCTTTTCTGTATTAAGGATGAGAGATCTGTAACCTGACACATCCACTTAGGATGCATATTTTGGGTTTGCAGTGGCACATGACCCACGGTTGACCATAAATACCAACAATGGGCTGAAAATGCTGTGCATATTAGAGACCTAAATCAAACTTTTTCATCCTGTTTTCAGAAACACATTGTGCTTGCTGTCCTCAAGGAGGACATGACCCACCTGTATAGATAACTTGAAGGATCAGGCATTGCAAGTAAAGCTTGTTGGCCTTCTCATCTCTCCCTTCACTTGTCATTTTCTCACAAAACTTTGTATGCCCCTGGTGGGTCTTGGGAGTCCGTGCTGTTGTAGTAGCTGATAGCAGTGACAACTGGGCCACTTTTGAAACCACCAATCACCTAACTATAGCATTTAGACCTGTGGAAATGACACTCGGATCAAAATACCTGTCTGCATTAGTAATTCCAAGCTGGAGCAAGCTACTTGAAGGTTGGCTGGGTGGCAACAGTGATAGAATATTTATATTTAGCCACATGTGCCGAATGTGGCTGTCACAAGTTGAAAATGCTTCCCTGTAAGACCATTTGTCTGTTACCCGCTTGCGTTCTTGTCTATATTTAGGTGGCTTACTGTAGCTTTTAAAGTCACTGGCTTTCTACATGGTGTTGGTGATTCACAGACTTGCCCTCTAAATTCACTGTAGTCTGTTACTGACAGTCTCCTTTAAGGATGGCTTCTAGGCTTCTAATTTCATGTTTCAGCCATCTGGCTAATGGCAGTGTGTGGGAAAGCCTTCTGACTCTGGTTTCAGGTCAAATCTCACAGTGTTCACCAAGAGTAGGTTTATGGTGGTGTGTATGCTGTTTGATACGAGTGTGTTTTTGGTGTTCTGAAGCTTTTTTAAAAAACTAAAATTAGACTTGACTTTTACCTGTGTGTAGCTTTCACCCTGAATATACCTGCCCAGAGATTATTTGCTTTGTTGAAACTAATATTTATTTATAGCCATGCCCTGAATTAGTGTCACATAAATGAGGTTCTTAGCAGTGAGGTCTAGCAAGGTCCCTCTGGTTTGGTTTGGTTTTGTTTTGTTTCCTGGGGGGGGGGGGTTCTTGATGTGTCCACTGCCAGGAATACTGTCCCCTCTCTACCTTTCATAAAGGGGACAAAACCTTTTAGTTTTCAGCTAAGACATATTCCAGAGGGCTGTCTCTGACCCACAGATTGTCCTGGTGGCCCAGTCCTCATCCTAATGTAATGGTGATTACTGGCTTCATAACTACCCCA
Organism: Geosciurus inauris; assembly: GCA_004024805.1. Lineage (NCBI taxonomy): Eukaryota > Metazoa > Chordata > Mammalia > Rodentia > Sciuridae > Geosciurus > Geosciurus inauris. Next base: position 13,322 of record PVHX01014855.1, read on the forward strand.
CTGTCTCTAGCTGTGCTTGTCACCTGGGTGACTAAACAATGTCATGAGAAGAAATGTACTTAAAAAAAATTCTAAGTTGGAGGAGGAGAGAAACTCCTACAAAGGTACAGATTGGAAAGGAAATTGCAGTGAAGGGAGATTGGGAGGTCAGTGGACATTTGGATTGGAAATCAAAGGGGATGGGGAGACTGGAGACACAGTTAGTAGAAATCTGCTGTAAAGTTCCCCAGAAAGGGCTCATTCATTCATTCATTTATTCATCAACTGCCTCTTGTTTTGGCACTACTGTGTGCTGGACATACTGTGCAGACCTTTTGTTTTTGGTGCAGTCTATATGTAGTCCTTGTTCATTTTATCTACCACAGGTGGCACCTTTTTATTTTTTTTCACCTGTTTCTCATTGTATTATTAATGTCTCTTCAAAAATAGATTAAGCTAGTCCTTTTCCACCTTGCTCTGGGCCAACTGAGAAGGCCGTTGGGGTTTGGTCTTTGTTTTTTGCCCTGTTGTCCTATGTTGCTAAGCATTGGGCAGCCTGTGTTTGTTGTCAGATGCTTTGCTCTACACGGAGTCTGTACTTGCCTCTCTCTCTTCTGCAAGACAGGGTGGCGAATGGCAACTCAGCAAAATAGTCCCTTTTAGAGGCCATGATGGAGGTATATTTTTGGCTGTTACCCTGTTAAGATGAATTTGGTCTTTTAGTCAATTTCATTGTAACACTGAGTTTGAGTGATAAATTTTCAAGGTAAAAACTCTAACAGTGCAGAAAGTTTCAGAATACTGAGGAAAAGCCACGGAGAATACACATCTAATTACCCTTTGTGGATTTCCAAGAAACTTTTCGGAGTGATCATACATGGTCATCCCAGTACATAATTTTTACTCTCTCTCTCCACTTAAAATTTTATCATAAGTACTTTTACAAGTTGCTGTGTCGTCTTCAAAGCCCTTCTCCCTGATTGTATAGTCATTCCTTTAAGGTTCTGTGGCCGAAGACCATAGCCTGAGACGTGAGCTGGTCAGAACCCTAATCTCCAACTGGGAGGAGAGATCTAGGAAGGAGTTGAACTAGACTCTGGAGTGCTAGTGCCCTAGAGGTAGGTGGGGGAACCCACTGCTGTCACCTGGAGACCCCATCCCATGTGACATCTGGCCTCTAATTCAGTGCCCTAAGTGACCAGACCAGAGCATTCCTTTCTCATTCATCGATTCATCTATTAAGCCCAAGTGTCTTGGGAATATCCAGGTATTTGATGAATGTTTCTAGTGGACATTACCATGGAGCATACTTCCATAGTCCCTGACCTGTACAGATAGGCACAGAAACTTCTTAGGGGCAGCCTGGCCTACTTGCTTTCTGATCTTCTGAAGCAGGCACCTAATCCCTATGCCTCAAGGGTTTTTTTTGTTTTTGGTTTTTTATAACTAAAGAAAGGCATGATTGTGTATGATAACTACTTTGCAGTATGTGAATTAATGTATCTGATCTAACTGCCTTGTGTATGATGCTGATGTCTTTTTAAGACAATTTTTTTAAATTGTCTTAAACAAGTCTTTTGTTAGCGATTACTTATTAGCCATCATTTATTAGAGCTTGGCCAGGAATCTGTATAATAAGGGGTGACCTAGTATTTGTTAATTTCTGTACTCTTTTCTTCATGGCACATATTTCCCCCCCTGTGTGTTCTGTGGAGCCAGTGCATTGTAGAATACACACACACACACACACACACACACACACACCCCTCCTATATATATGTAGTCTCTCAGACTAAACTGTAGCTTCCAGAGGCCAAGACCTAACTTCATTTATTCATTTCTGAATTCCCAGAATTGAGCCATTCATTTAATGAATACTTATCAAATGTTATTCACAGAGCAGACATAGTTGCAGGCTCAGGGATGCAGTGGTAGGCAAAGCTGAAAAAAATCCTGGTCCTCACAGAGCTTGCTTGTAGTGGGGGATACAGCATAAACAATACAAGGTAGAATGCAGTGTCACGGAGGAAAATGAAGCAGGGAAGGGCTGGGAGGACCTAGGGTAGACTTGCAGTTTTAAAGCTGGGTTGTTGGAGAGGTCTCCCTGGGGAAGTAGACTTTGGGTGAAGACTTGAACAAGGTAAGGGGGAGGCTGTGCTCAGCCAAGGGACCATGGGGGCACATGCTGCAGTGATGACAAAGAGCAAGGAGGCTGGCACAGCTGGAGCAGAGTTGGGGGTTAGGCAGGAGGAGAGAAAGGCAGTGTCAGTTTGGATTTCTAGGTGATAGTAAGGACTGGTTTTTTTACTCGCAGTGACCTGGGCCACATTGAGGAGGTTTGGGGGACAGATGTGGAGTCTTCAGAGGTCATCTGCTTTTTCCTGGCTCTTGGTACCCCTGCCTTTGATTGACATAGTTCATTGGCTTGGATATAAAACAGGCTGAAAGCGGGGCACAGTAACGCACAAATGTAATCCTAGCAGCTCAGGAGGCTGAGGCAGGAGGATCGTGAGTTCAAAGCTAGCCTCAGCAACTTAAGGAGACCCTATCTCAAAAGAAAAAAAAAAGGAAAGAAAGAAAGAAAGCAGGCTGGAAGCTGTAGTGTAGAGGCTTCTGCAGTGTTCTAGGCACGAGAAGACAGTCTCAGCCATGGTGGATGATGGTGTTGGGGAGAAGGGATAGAATGTGCATGTTTAAGTATCCTGATTTTATTTTAGAGATGCACAGTGAACACTTGCATATTCTTCACCTGGCTCTACCCATCATAAATAAGCTGCCATGTTTGTTTATCTCTCTTTTATTGTTATTACTATTTGCTAAAACTTTTAAGAGACATTTGCATTTGTCATAACCATTCAGCACTAAATACTTCACCATGTTTTTCCTACAGTCCTTGTCAGTATCCATAGTGTATAGTTATCAAATGCAAGAAGTTTAATATTAAGGAAAAAATTCACATTACCCCACTTGTTCCAATAATATCCTTTGTAGCCATTTTTCCCCTTGTGTAGAATCCACTCCAGGAGCACCCACTGTGTTTAGTTTTCCTGTCTTAGTTTTAGAGAATGCCCTGATTCTGACCTTACAGTTGAATTCCAGTGACAAATTTTGGGCAAGAATGCCACATGTGGGGTGTCGTGTCTGCCATAGGGTACTAGAGACACAAATGGGAAGTAGTGTCAACAGGATTTGTGGGGAAGAGTAAGAATACAGGTCTGCACAGTCAGTATCTGGCATATGTGGTTAGGTGCTCACAGATGTGTGTGGTTGAATTTCATGTTTGTAAACTAGTAAAATGATTTCCATAAGCTGGAAGTCATCATAACACCCAGAGTCCTGGGCTGTGCCTGGTTACAAATGAAGCCCTAGCCAGTTTTGGGTCACCCAGCCAGATTTCATTTTTTCCTTTTGGGTGCAACCAGAGTGGGAAAGAGACTTATCTTCTCTCCTGCGTTCTGTCCCGATTCTTACAGTGTCCCTGACACCAGTTTCTTCATAATATTTGTCCTGTGTGTCCCACTTTACAAAGGCAGTGAATGAAGTCATTAGAGTCCCAACAGAGAATGTGTGGACTTGCGCTGAGCTGAGGGGCCTCTGGGGTTGTTTTACATTCTGTGGTGCATTTGCTTAATAAAACAACTCAAACTTCCCTGCTCTCTGCCTCTTTTAAAATATCTCTCTCTCTCTTTTTTTCTTTTAAAGTTTAAACTCATATCCCAGGCATATGAAGTGCTTTCAGATCCAAAGAAAAGGGACATTTATGACCAGGGCGGAGAACAGGCAATTAAAGAAGGAGGCTCGGGTAGCCCCAGCTTCTCTTCACCCATGGACATCTTTGACATGTTCTTTGGTGGTGGAGGACGGATGGCTAGAGAGAGAAGAGGTAAATTATTTTAAAGAAATGTAAGCAAATTTTTTAGTTTCCAAACTTGTGTATGTTGCTAGAATATGTATGGATCATGCTTTAAAAGGGTGCAGTTGTCATGTTTTGGGATCATTAGCTTTAAATAGTTCATCACTTGTCTAATATCCAGGCTGCTTAGATCCTTTAGTATATTTAGTACTTATCTGACACTCTTTTTAAAAATATCTTTTATTTATTGTTTTTTTTTTTAATGTGCTGAGGATCGAACCCAGTACCTCACACAAGTGCGAAGCAAGTGCTCTGCCACTGGGCCACAAACCTAGCCCCTTATGTGACACTCTTCAAACAACATATGAAGGAGTGAATGGGGTTGTGGATAGAAAGGAGGAGATCCAGTAGGCCTACAGTTCCAGCTACTGGGGAGACTGAGGCAGGAGGATCACAAATTTGAGGTTGAGGCCAGCCTCAGCAACTTAGCAAGACCCTGTCTTTTTTTTTTTTTTTAGTTGTTGATGGATCTTTATTTTACTCATCTATTGTTTGTATGTGGTGCTGAGGATCAAACCCAGTGCCTCACGCATGCTAGGCAAGCGCTCTACCACTGAGCTACAGCCCTAGCCCCCAAGACCCTATCTTAAAATAAAGTTAAAAGACTAGGGATGTAACTTAACAAAGGTGTAGAGTACCCCTGATGAGCTCAGTCCCTATTATGAGGTAGGGTAGTATCAAATTCATTTTGCCCTCATTGCCTCTGTTGGGGTCAGGCACTGAAGTACCTGAGAGACATAAATGCCCCCTCCTTAGGTTGCTGATGAAGCCTCTACCAAGAGTGCCTTTGTCAACTCCTGCCCACCCTCCTACCCTTGGTCCCCCTACCTGAGCCAGACCTGTGGGCCCCCTCATTCCAGTTGTTGAGACTCAGTGGTCCTCAGGGTGGACTCATTTTCCCAGTCTGGTCAGGGGATTTTCTAGATGCTAATTCACCCTTTTTGTTTTAAAATCTTTATAGAACAGACTATCAGCCTTTCTTTTCAGAAGGAAAGGAGGAATATAATTAGCAGCTAGATCCCTAGACAATGAATGAGGAACTTTTAACTGAGTGGACCCAGGCCATGATTTTGGAATTCTGGGGTTGCTCTTTCTTATTTCTCTATATCTTACCTCTTGCCGCCTGTGTGGGATGTCACCCTGATATCTGTAGTCTGTGACAGCGAGCCCTGTCCTCTTGTCTAGTTCACTGCTGACAGTCTGCTTTGGATCTTGGAACCAGATAGATAACCAAGCTTTTGCAATACTGAATAAAATCAGAAGAAATGAGCTCTGTATTGGCTTTAACAAATGTGGTTTTGGTCAATGAGAGGCTCCTGGATAAATGAAGCTTTATTTGTTCTCACGTTATAATTGACTTTGAGCTTTAAAAAGCTTGGGTGTCAATTCTGTGAACATGGTGTACTGAAAATCACAAAGTGTTTATTAGGGAATAATCCCTCCCCTGTCCTCTGGGTATGTCACCTGCTCATATAATTGACAGTGTAGACGTGATTAAAACCTTGGGTTTTTCTTGTCCAGCTCTCACCGGTCTTGAGATGAAAAACTTCACGCCCTTAATTAAGTCATCTCTCAAAGTTGACAGCCAATAAACCAGGACACCTTGTCTCAGTGACTTGCAAGAACTCTGGCAGCAGGGAGGGTCTCTGTGCTGTCTGGCCTCATGAACTGGCACAGCATGAGAGCAGACAGACTCCCCCCTGAGGACAAAATGCCCACTGTCCTGGACGCAGAAACAGAATTTAGGCAGAGGAAAGAATTCCAGCTTGGCCCTAGTTGACAGAAGGGCTTGGAAAGTAAAGAGCTTGGTGCCCAAGGAAGAGAGGGAAAGGTCCAGAGCCTCTGGTTGTCACACATTCATCTGAGAGGATAAGGCTTCTTTCGTGGGGAGGACTTAGTTAACCAGTGTCATTGGTTGACATTGCCTGAGGGTAGGGAGATCAATTAGTGATCTCCTTATCCTCAGAGTTGTTCTCAGAAAATAAAGGTAGAAAGTCTTTTTGTTGACCTCTATAAATGATCGAATAATTAGCTCATAGCTAGACAGAGTGTTATTTCTTGTAATTGGCAGAGGGCCAGAAAGATGGACTGCTGTGATGAAACCACTGAGTGGCCCAGGCTCAGCTCTGAGTGCTGGAGACTTCTTATAACTAAGGGTCATATGAGTAGACGTTAATACAGTGGTACATTTAATACAATATTACTAATTGTTTTTTTTCTCTCTTGGTAAGGCAAGAATGTGGTACATCAATTGTCTGTAACTCTTGAAGATTTATATAATGGCGTCACAAAGAAATTGGCTCTTCAGAAAAATGTAATTTGTGAGAAATGTGAAGGTAAAAATTAAGTTTTGAATGATTCTCATCGTTCTTATCCCTTACATCTAGAAATAAGTCAGCTTATCTCAGTTCAGAGAAAAACTAATTTATCCTTTAAAATGTGAAGGTCAAGCAGAGTTTGCAAACAGGTTACCTGAATGTTTTATTGGGGCTGCATATTTATTTACTATGTTGACAATTATTTCAAACATTTTGAAATCAAGACAGATTACCTAAACTAGGGGTTGGCAAAGTTTTCCTGTACTGAGTGAGATATCAAATATTTTGGGCTTTGTGGGCCACATAGTCTGTTGTAATTACTCCACTCAATTGCTAGAATACAAAAATGAATGGACATGTCTGGGTTACAAAACCCAACAGTCTGGCCATCATTTTATGACCCCCTTAGTAAATGTAAATGAAATTGACATAAATTTTAAAAATCAGAATTTCCAAGAAAAGTCAAATCTAGTGTCCCCAGACCCATGTAGTCACACGAAGTATTGGCTGAGCTGAGTAGTCACTCCCATTGACAGACCTTGCATCCTTCAGTCCTCTGAGCCCCAACCTCCTCATTCACCGGTGAGCATAAGTGTTTTTGCACCCTGGGTGGAAGAAAACACATGAAGCTAAGGTAATAAATTTGGATTGATGCAGCCCAAAACACAATTGTTTGAGGTTAGTTATTGTCATTTAGATATTATTGCTCGATGCTTGCTAAACTCTTACAGACCCTCCACGTTGCTTTTCATGATTGTAAAGAGTCAAAATCCCAACCCAGTGTTAATGGGCCCTCGGCGGTAGTGCTGGGAGGAACTCCAGTAAGGGAAGAGCACAGCTCTCACTTCAGTCACTCCCCCACCTTCAGGCATTGGTGGGAAGAAGGGATCGGTGGAGAAATGCCCACTGTGCAAGGGGCGGGGGATGCAAATCCACATCCAGCAGATCGGGCCGGGCATGGTGCAGCAGATCCAGACTGTGTGCATCGAGTGCAAGGGCCAGGGAGAGCGCATCAACCCCAAGGATCGCTGTGAAAGCTGCAGTGGTGCCAAGGTGATCCGCGAGAAGAAGATTATCGAGGTACACGTGGAGAAAGGTGAGACTGTACAGAACTAGCACTCTACTGGCTAGAAGTGTTGCTTGGTACCAGTCATGGGGCACATGGGTTAGGTGTTAGGGATGTGGGATATGTCATGTCACATATTTAAAAGATATTAGGGTGTGCCAGAATTCCTCCTATTTCCAGGTCATCTTCTCTTGACCCTCCTTGTCCTTATTTCCATTCCATGTCACTCACTAAAGTTTTCTTGCTGAAGACAATCTCTTTTTATGGTCTTCTAATGTTCTGAAAGTCTTTCTTAACCCCAGATTTGGTTAGTTGCCCTCTGCTGCCATTCCTTTGCAATTTTTTGGAGTGTTCCTCCTAATGACTCTATTGCCCATTAGCTGCCAGAGCTTGTTAAATCTTTGTAGCTGCGCATTCCTTCTCCCCACACTTTCCTTCTGTTGCATCAGATTCCCCCCAGTACAGTACTTTCCCTTATTCATTTTACCTGGTGCCATCATTTGAAGGCCAGTTTTAGTCCCAACAGTTTTCCAAGTATTCCCTGATTGTTCTGTGACTTTCCAATCCAACAAACATATCAGAGATGAGGCCCAAATCCAAAGAATCCACACCCAAACAGGCACAGTGTTGTTAAAGCCTTCTCATTTAAACATGCCTGAAGTCTGTGCCTGTGTACCCTGACTTATTAGAAAGGGGCAGAACTGGCTCTCTTGTCTTGTTAAGTCCCCAGAGCCATGTACTATGTGCGTCATCGGAAAGTTGGGTGGTTAACTTGTTCTCCAAGTGCAGTCTCAGTTTGGCATCACAGGGCTTGGGGCTGGGAGTGTAGAGTGAACCAGATGCAGAGCCTCATTTTGCCCTGTCCCTGCTGCATGCCTGGCCCAGAGCCAGGGAAGTATGCCCTCTTTTATGGGTAATCCCAACTATCCCATCCTGCCCCATGCCCATGCAAGGTTGGGAGGCTTGATGAATAAAGAACCCCCAAAGGACTCTGCATCCCTTCTTCAAAAGCTTTGAGAAAGCATGGTTTTTATGAGAAATGGCTAATCAGAAAGGGGTGATGTTTCATAGGTATGAAAGATGGGCAAAAGATACTATTTCATGGAGAAGGAGATCAGGAGCCTGAGCTGGAGCCTGGTGATGTCATAATTGTGCTTGATCAGAAGGATCATAGTGTCTTTCAGAGACGAGGCCATGACTTGATCATGAAAATGAAAATTCAGCTTTCTGAAGCTCTTTGTGGCTTCAAGAAGACGATAAAAACACTGGATGATCGAATCCTTGTTATTACATCCAAATCAGGTAAATGTTGCCAATGTGTGTCCATTGTACTTACTGTGCGTGTGTGGCGTAATAACCCAGTGCGTTAGCCTAGTTTTATATTTAAGGCTGACGTTTGTTATGAAAGTTGTGATTTTGTTTTCTCTTACTTAAAAGTCATCACTTAATGACTGACAACTTTTGTGAATTTCTTTTATATTCTGATGAGTGGAAGCCCCCAGAGCTGGGAGAAACCTCAAATAGGAATGTTAGGGGGGTCTAAAATCTTAGTTGGAGTTTGCTAGTTAGACTTATATTTCAAACATTTTTTGTGTAATAAAACACAACTGATGATAGGAAGTGTTTTTCTATCAAGTGGGATTGGTGCTGATTCACCCGCGTGTTCCTCTAGCTTCTGTGTTGTCAATTACATGTGAGAGATATTTTAAAATAGAACTTCCCTGAAAAAAAAAAAAAAATAACCCTGCTCATCAGCTTATCCCCAAAGGCTTCCACAGGATCTGCCTGTCCACACACACCCAAGGGAGCCAGAGGGAGCTGCTTGAGGGAGCACCTCTGGGCGGGAAGTGGTCCTGAGGGCCTGGGCTTGGCCTTCTGGCACCTGAATAGACACCAGGGTGCTCTGCTCCCAGGAGGGTTGATGTTCACTGCAGTTGAGGGTCCGAGCATGATCCATAGCATCTGCCTAGAGGGGCTGAGAGCAGGGGAGAAGCCAGGCTACGCCCTTGCCTGTCTATCAGTTGTGCACAGCCAGGAGTGTGCAGACAGGTGTGGTGGAAGCTAAGCCACCCAGACACCCTGTCTCAGCACTGGTCATGAGCAGTGCTGCTCTAATGCCCTCCTGGCCCTCATAGCTTTGCCTGTGGTCATCTAAAGGCTAGTGGGATGGGTTCAGGGCTGGGTGGGAGGTTCCCAGTTGATAAGCCTGTGCACAGTCAGTGGTGGCTGATGATAGGACTCTGAAGTCCAGTGGAGAGGGCACAGTGCACCTTCCTGGCCAACTTCCTAGACCTTTCTGCCTCGCCTGTTTCTCTATTATCCTCTCTGAATGCTCTCTTCTTTCTGGCCCTGTGCTCTCTCTGTCACCTTCCTCTAACTCATTTTTCTAGTTCTTCCTTTTCTGGGGATAATATGAAATAGAATTATATTTCTAAGCTTTATCAGAGTTTTTTTAAAAATCTTTTTATTTCAACACAATTTCAAACTTATACAAATGTGTAAAAATAAAAATAGTACAAGGCCTACCCATATATAGCTTGCCTGTTGTTAACATTTTACCCCATTTGATTTTTCATTTGCTCTCTGTGAGTATATATTCATGTATACATGTACTTCATCAGAGATGGGCAGAAAATGCTGTAGCATGATATAAAATTTGTGTGAAGTTTAAAAATTAAACACCTTCCTTTATAACAGCTCTATTCATAGCCCTCCCAAGGTAATCCTCCCACGCACTTGACTAGAAAAGTTGAGGATTACAGTTCACACCTGGCCCTAGGCCATTGGTTGTAAGCAAAGCCCTGCCTAGCACCTAACATTGTCACACCCTGATTCGAGCCCTCCTAAGAGCCAGTGCTGGCAGACAGCATCCCTGTGCAACTTGGGAAAAGCCCATCCTTGGCCATTGGGTGGACAATGTGAGGAGGTTGGGTCAGCCCGCCAGAGCTCCCTGGAGGTGGGCTCTGCCATAGGATTGGAGCCTGCTGCTCTTGCTGCCTCTTAGGTGACCCCAGCCCAGGGAATTGGGAGCCAAGGACAGAAGTGAGGCTAGTGAGTACAGAGCCCTAAAGGGAGGGGAAGGGTAAACCCCATGAAAGCAGTTTCCCTGCCTCGGCATAAGGAGGGGCAGGGTATCTAGAAAACTTTCTGCTGGAGATATTGGGGGGGTTTGTCTTTTCTTTGTTCTTATTTATTGTGTGTGTGTGTGTGTGTGTGTGTGTGTGTGTCTGTGTCTGTCTCCTTTCCTCTTTCACTCTTTTCCTGCTTTGGCTTATTTCTTGTTCCTTAATTGTCTCTTAGTCTTCCTCCTTTCCTCTGAGGTTGAACTGTAGAGGTCCTCAAGTTGGCCTGAGCTTTGCTGAGAATCAGGAGATTGGGCTGGGGTGTGCCTGGTTGGGGGGTGCTGCCTCGCCTGTGTTCGGCCCTGTGTTCCATCCCTAGCACCACTGAAAATCTATAGAGTGATGAAAATGACTTAGGAGCCACACAAGGGTGTTAGTGCTGGAAGGGCCTGACTGGCGTCTTCCTTCTCTAACTCTGGTTTTCCTGCTTCCCGGTGAGTGAGAAGCAGATGTGTGGGGATTTCGGCTTGACACCAGCAAGGAGCGGCACCTGATAGGAACTAGGAGACAAAACAAGTGTTTCAAAAACAGTCACCAAGAATGCAAAAAGCCCAGCAACCTGGGCCCCTTTAGCTAAGTGTTCACTGTGCTGCATAAGCTGTGGCCATGGGGGCCATGTCTGAGTCAGAGACCTGGTCATGAATGACCCCTAGGATAGTCAGTCATGGGCATACTGTATTTTTAAAACTTGTATGATATACTGTAAAGATTTCATCTGGAAGAGATTTCACTTTCTGAATAGTCCCCTTCTGGGGCCTACTGTTTTCCAAGGGAGGGGGCTGCTGAATAAATGAGTGTTTGGTTTCCTCTCCACTCCTTCCCTGTTTTTTTCTGAATATTTCCTTTGTGAGATCAAGAGCCCACTTTCAGAGGCCCTTTTGTCCCTTTCCTTTTCCTTGCCTGGAGGGAAATAGCATTTTTAGACCTGTGGGAGAGTCTTAGTGCTGGGGGCGGGGTGCTGACCTCTCAGGATGCCTTTTGAAATCTTGTCTGGAAGAACCAGTGGGTGCATTTTAGACCATTCCAGCTCACCAGTGAAGAGCAAGTGTTTTGGAACCAGGAAGGGAACAGGGACTAGAGCTACCTTGGGAGTTCCCTCCCCAGGAACCTGGTTGTCATCTGCAGGTGGTGGGGGGCCTAGTTGGATGTCCTGATGCAGGCTTTGCTTAAGTCTTGGGGGCACTCTCATCTGTTCATGGTAGTGATGTCCAGAGAACCTGAAGAGACAGGCTGGCCTAGCCCCACCTGAGGCCCACTGGGGTGTTCTGACTTCTAGTTCCCTTTTTTCCAAAAACTCCTACCTTAAAATGGAGGTTTCAGGGCTGGGATTGTAGCTCAGTGGTAGAGCGCTTGCCTTGCATGCGTGAGGCCCTGGGTTCGATCCTCAGCACCACATACAAAGCAATAAAATAAAGACATTGTGTCCATCTACAACTAAAAAACAAAATATTAAAAAAAAAAAAAAAAAAAGATGGAGGTTTCAGGGTGCTACCACCTTGATATACTGCCAGAGTCCAGAGTGTGGGCCAGTCCCACCTCCAACCCCTTACCCAGTGCCTAACTTGGACAAGGCCTTTTCTTTTGCCACAGTTGCAGGGCCTCTAGGGCCTCTCCAGATTTCCCCAAAAAGAGGCCAACCAATCCAGGCCTCCTCTGTCTCCCCGTTAGATAACCATACCTTCTCTGTGGCAGGTGAGGTGATAAAGCACGGGGACCTGAAATGTGTGCGCAACGAGGGAATGCCGATCTACAAAGCTCCCCTGGAAAAGGGAACTCTGATCATACAGTTTTTAGTAAGTGCACTTATTTTACCCCACAACACATATTATTAAATGTCTTACCTGAAAGGGGAAAAAAGCACCACCATAGGGGCTGGGATTGTGGCTCAGCGGTAGAGCGCTCACCTCGCATGCGTGAGGTCCTGGGTTCGATCCTCAGCACCACATACAAAGCAATAGAATAAAGACATTGTGTCCGTCTACAACTAAAGAAAAAAATTCAAAAAAAAAAAAGGGGAAGAAAGGACCACCTTTGTCTGCCCCCTCACTCTTTACAGGTAGTCTTCCCGGAAAAACAGTGGCTCTCTCAGGAGAAGCTTCCTCAGCTAGAAGCTCTGCTCCCTCCCCGGCAGAAGGTGAGGATCACAGAGGACATGGATCAGGTGGAGCTGAAGGAGTTCAATCCCAGTGAGCAGAACTGGCGCCAGCACAGGGAGGCCTACGAGGAGGATGACGATGGGCCTCGGGCTGGAGTGCAGTGCCAGACGGCATGACGTGGCATGACTTGGCACAATGCAGTGCAGCCTGGCCAGAGTAGCACGTGATGAATGTAAAGTTGGCACAATGAAAATGGCATCGCTTTAATGGCCTCGTGTTTGGGGTGTCCTGTGTATGTGTTCAGCATTCTCCATTGCTGAGTGTCTTTTTGGTTTTTCCTGTTTTCTTTTTGGTTGTAATTTAAGTTATAGCTTGATTTATATTTAAATGTTTTAAGTGTAAATCACCTCTAGTCTGCATATGGAATCTGTTCATTTACACTTTCAGGACATTGGAGATGCCAGTGACCACAATGAACTTTGTGCTTCTAGTGGCTTTGCCATAGTGTGGTTCCACAGTACAGCACAGCCCAGAGAGCAGCACTCAGTCCCTAGCAAACTCCCAAGGCACGAAGTGGGTGTCCTGGCCCATCTCTATTCTGGTTTTTCTCTTTTCCCTCCATGGCAAAGTCAGAGGGCATGATCTCAGGGCTGATAATATGACATTTCTGAATCTAGATTCCAAATGAACCTCTTAAAGAATAAAAGCACACGTGTGGATCGGACTTGGCTCCCGTGCCTGGTTCACATGGAGTGGGCTGTGCTCCCAAATTGCAGAGCCCACCTAGTTCCTACTGTTCTGTGCCCTTAAGTGGTTAGAATGCAGTGTGAGTGCATCTGATCATCTCGGAAGTTTTCTGAGTTTCTAGGCCCTTTAGTGAGGACGAACCAGTGTTTTAAGTGATGTGCTGATGCAGCTGTTTGCCTGTGACCCCTGCACCTTGTCTTTGTGGTTTTAATGACTTTGTTGACAACCTTTGCAGTGTTCTCCCACCAAAGTGCTTACTTGTAAACTAACCCTTCCATATCCCCAGCAGCCTCAGTGCAGCAGAAGCCAAGGGAGAATGCTGGTCATTTGGCCCTATGGCACAGCCAGATTCTCCTGTCTGGTGACCCTGGATGACCTGAGGGTCTGAAAAGGCATAGAACTTCTCAGTATTTTCCACCTCATTCTCCCAGATTCAGCTCCTTTCCAAAGGATCATCCCTTTCATTGCACAGCCATACTACAAAGGGCTTCCTGTTCAAGTGACATTTGCTGAAAACTGCACTAAGTTCTATTAAGGACTAGTCTGAGTGGACTACCACTGTAAATGATAGCCTGTTTAGAGGGACAGTAGTCATTACTTTATTCCTGATAGGTAAACTACACTTTGAATTGGAGTTACCTCAACCTTTAGCCATTACTATTCATTTCTTTTCTACAAGTCACGAATAAAAACTGTTACCTTCTAAGCTGCTGGGCTAACCGATCAGATCCACCCTTAATCTGGTTATATGGTACTTGAGAGTTTGGCTCAAACCAGGGACCTCCCCTAGGAGGGTCAAAGGGCAGATCAGACCCAAGGCAGGCAGGGCAAGCCAGCTGGATGGACCAGGCTCCCAAAGAACATTGCTGGCTAATGAGACATAATTTGCTCAAAGTACAAAAAGAGCCCACCTATGTCCACTTTGACCATTGGCCAGGATAGATTTAAAACCAATTCGTTCAACTAAGCCTATGTGAAAATCAATTTATAAATGGACCACAACTCCAGGGTGTTGTTTCTGCGCTGTGACTTCCTAATATTGTTAGAGAACTACTGTTTAGTTGGTGATGGAGCAAAATTATATTCAGCTCCTTCTTGTCATGTAAGTGGAATCTGGAGGGTGTTGCTTAAAATTTTATTCCACCTGTACATTTGTCACTTTAAAATTAAAATTGAGATGGTATGAGACAAGTGGTTTTGCTTTTTCTTTTCTTGAGCACCCAAATGAATAGTGGATTAAGTTCCAGCTTACCTCATGTTGCTGATTCAAGGAATGAAGTTTTCTACCTCATGGAGCTTATAGTTTGGGGGTAAGGGTGAGTACATATGTCAGGAAGTGATAGCTGTGGTGACGAGCTAGAGTCATGGGATAAAGGGAATAGGCCTTTCTGGGGAGCTGACCAGTGAGGGAACAGACCTCTAAAGGCCCTTAGGAGGACATGTAGGCAGAGGAAATGGTAAGGACAATGTGGTTACGGGAGGGTGAACAGGGGCCCTTGAAAAAAGAGCACAGGCTTCATTTTGAAAATAGGGAGCAGGGATGGGGAAGGAAAAGTGCATGGCATCACAGGCATATGAAGATATGATCCATAAAAAGTAATGGGCACCAGCATGTTAGCTATTTAAATGTTCCCCATCAACATGCAGACCAAGTCTCAAGGAGACTACTGAAGAGAAAACTCGTACTCTGAGGCGAGCCCTGAAGCACCACAGAGTGTAGGTGTACGGGCACAGTCTGGAGCCCAGGCATTGCAAAGACAGCAAGAATAGCAGCCTGTCTTCCGACACCCACTGGCAGGTTATAGACTTTTCTAAAGTCTAATTGGAAGAAAGGAGGGTGTGTCAAGGGGCATTTTGAATATATCAAACAGAAGGATCCCCGGGTAGGTAAAACTACAGACTGTTCCCATCCAGTCAGACATCCTGTTTCCTTCAGGACCCTACTTAAAATAGAGCAGCTGCTTTAGGACAGCGTGTGGGAGCACACTGCTATATACCTCCCCACTTGAATCAATCCCCAGGAAGAGAGGCCTGCACTTCTAGGCTGTGTAGTTCAGAAAGTGCCCAGATCTCTTCAGACACAGATATTCACTTCCATTTAATAATACCAGTTCTGCTCACTGTTCTGTGATGACAAGGTAAATGAAAAAAATGTTCACAAACATGGGTGTTTGCATTAAGAATGCTTTATTTATGTTAAAGTATGAACAGTATTTCCAATAAAACAGGAAAATTTTATACTGTATCTACAAAATTTAAGTCTTTGCTATAATATATGCTATATTTCTTTTAAATGTGCCTAAAAAGGAATGTCATGATCAATCTGTACATTCTCTTTGTAGTATTAGCCCTGTAAACGTTGAGGTTTAAATTGGACAATCATAGATGTGAATTTCCTGGTCATCTCCAACAGACACAATTTTTGAGCCATTTCCATTGTATTTTACTCCCCAGACCTGTAAGTTACAAAAAAAAAAAGTTCTAATGCTTTTATTCTTTCTGAAGAATGTTAAGGAATGAACATCCTTACATTCTTTCCAATATTCTAAGTCCAGAGAATGCAGCCTTTTCTTTATCCAGGCACCATCATCTTGCTGCAATTTAATTATCATTCCCCTCCCCTCTGATACTTCAGAAAATTTTATTTCTAGCCAGGTATGGTGGCGCAAGCCTGTAATCCCAGCACTTAGGGAGACTGAGACAGGAGAATCGTGAGTTCAAAGCCAGCCTCAGCAAGGGCGAGGCACTAAGAGACCCTGTCTCTACATAAAACACAAAATACGGCTGGAGATGTGGCTCAGTGGTCGAGTGCCCCTGAGTTCAATCCCCAGTACCAAAAAAAAAAAAAAAAAAAAAATTCTAAATACCAAAATAATCTATAGTCCTTTCAATGATTCAGAATCCAGGGGGTAATCTAATGCCACAAAGATGGAACCCATAGCAACTGATATTTATACTCCAGAAGTAAAAGTCCCCATTACCTTTCCAAAATTATTGCCTACAGGGAAAACTGTAAATTGCTTCTCACTTACCTCCTGTGCCCAAACCCCCATGGGGCACTAATTCTCACTTGTTATTAGAGACCCAGGAACTAGACAACATGACATTGTGCACCATTAATTTTATTTACTGTGTGTTGAATTAACGGCTTCACACCTTGTCCCCAGGCAGAACTGATGTGGCTAGGGTTTCTCTCATCAGGAATAACTTTCTGATGGCAATTCTGGATGGTCAGGCTGTCACCCTAACCTTGAGTTGGGTGTCAACCCTTGATTTTAGTGTGGCGACTGGCCACACGATGGCCTCACTCCCACTCCAAACACTTTCCTCTGAAACTGACCCACACACACAAGGGAATGCAAAATAGATATACTCCTTGAGTAAAATGTTCAAATCCAGGAGCAGACCATCAAGATGTAAGTTGCTCAACTTTGGAAACAATTTAACTGTAAAACTATATGAACAAGCCAGGCGCGGTGGCGTAAGCCTGTAATCCCAGCACTTAGGGAGGCTGAGACAGGAGAATCACTGAGTTCAAAGCCAGCCTCAGCAATGGTGAGGCACTAAGCAACTCAGTGAGACCCTGTCTCTACATAAAACACAAAATAGGGCTGGGGATGTGGCTCAGTGGTCGAGTGCCCCTGAGTTCAATCCCTGGTACAAAAAAAAAAAAAAAATACATGAACAACTTTGTTAAGTTGTATTTTTTTTAAATGTTTATTTTTTTAGTTGTAGGTGGACAGAATATCTTTATTTTATTTTTACGTGGTGCTGAGGATCGAACCCAGTGCCTCCCGCGTGCTAGGCGAGCACGCTACCACTGCGCCACAACCCCAGCCCCCTGTTAAGTTGTATTCTAAAAGGAGAAATCTAGAGGATCATCTAAAAACATGCAAAATATATTAAAATGTAACTTTATTTTCCTATGGACACACTTTCTTATGCTAACTGGTTCCTCTAGACCCTTCTACTCAATGGTTGGGACCAGCAGCCTTGGCCTCACCTAGGATCTTGTTAGAAATGCAGAGTCTCAGGCCCATGCCAGACCTGCTGAATTAGAATCTGAATTTTAAGCAGATCCCCAGGGGATTCATGTGCACAATAAAGATAGAAAAGCAGCAGTGCAGCCTGTAATCCTAGTTACTTGGGAGACTAAGGCAGGAGGATCCAAAGTTCAAGACCTGGCTAGGCAACATAGTGAGACCCTGTTTCCAAAAAATAAATAAGTGAAAGTATTATATTAGAATACCTTTAGCATTTTATATTCACCTTGGCAAAAATAAAGACGGGACTCCTTTTAAAGATGGAAACAAAAGCACTCTGACTAAAGGAAAACAACTGAGAATTTCTAGCTTCTACTACATTAGTAAAAAAATCACATCTCTTCTTTGGACAGTTGCAGAAACAATAGATGATGACTATGTTTAAGTAATGGAAGCTCCTGAAGGAGGAGGTCTTTCATGAGCTAGTCATGGCCAGGAGATACTCAAAAGGACTCCGTGCTTGCCATAGGCACTTGCCATTGCAATTTCAAAGAAGGTCGTGTGGCTAGACTCATGTCTTCTAGTTATGCAGAGAATGCCTCTGCCCGCAACTGACAGGAACACTAGCTAGATGGGTGCTGGACCTTAATATTCTCAACTCAGTAATGTTAGAAAAAGAAAACTTTGGCCCTGTGGTCAGGCAATACCAGACATCTAAAAACAAAGGAATCAAAATGCTAATTATTCCATACCTGATCCTGGTGATCAAAGAAGGTGTGAACACAGGTCCTCGTTCCAACATCCCAAACTTTTACACTTTTGTCAGATGAACTATTTTCAAAAAATGAACATTAGTATTAGAAAGCAGTTTCCAACAGGTTTGAAGCTGGAAGGAATTTGACCAAAAATCCCACATTCCTTCACTAACTCATATGGTTCTATCTGCAGAGGCTCCCTCAATGCAAGATATGGCCACGGTCTCAGCATCACTGGGTGACTTTCTCTCCTCACAGGACAATCCATTCAATTTCTCTTGAAATTCTGATCTGCCTGGCCTTCCTATCAAGTGCTATCATTAAGAATCCCAGGCATATCCACCTATTTCTGGATGCGAGGGAGGCCTGTTGAAACTTCAAAGTGGGGGTGTTCTGGATGCCTCTGCAAACCACTGTGCAATGCCTTTAAGCTGCCCACCTCATGCTTTCCAACCATCCTGGCCACCCTGAGTGTGAACACCACTGGAGTCTATAAGCACAATATTTTACAAACAGGTTTACATATTTTAAAATACTGTTCGAACACAGGTATACCTCAGAGTAGGTAGGAACCTGGATTTACAACAATAATCTAAGCTTAATTATTCAACAGAATTCATCTTTGTTCCAGCTAAGGACAACTACCTTCATTACTTATTAAATAAAAACTTTAAAACTGCAGAAAACAAAGGGAAGTTGAAAAACAAAAGGGTCATACACTTCAAATTTTAAGGCAACCTGTGCAGGAAGACCATCTTCACCTTCCTAGCATTTTAGAAACTGCTAAGAATCATAAGTACCTGGAAACAAAGTGAGTATCATCTGGACAAAATGCGACGTTCAATACCCAGGAAGCATGGCCACTCAGTGTGCCAGCCAAGTTGGCATGTTGTCTGAAATGGGAAACGTTTAAAAAAAGTGCAGATGTTAATTTTTAGGAAATAATCACTAAAGTGGAAAATATATTGATTCTGCTCATAGAAATGGAATGCCACGTTACTATATCAAAAATTCCCTTTTCAAGTTGTGTGGTGGTACATGCCCATAATCTGAGGCAGGAGGATGGCCAGTGCAAAGGCTGGGATGGTAAAGTGCCCCCAGGTTCAGTCCCCAATACCCCCCCGACACACACACAAAATCCCTTTTCAATGAAGTGGCATCATGCATCACTGAGGTAAATTTTTGTAGTGGCATTAAATCAAAATGTATTGATGCCACAAAGATCTCTAATATGCAGAAAGCTTAAAGGTTCAAAATAAAGACCCACACTACAGAGGCTTTCCAAGCCAGCTCCACGATGAGGAAACAGAACTGGTAGAGGTAAGTAAGCCACCACAGGACAGTGGCAGGGCTGGCCCTTCCTGCCTGTACCAGTACCCTCTCCACACGAGGCCAGCACGTCCTACCCAAGTATCCAGATGTACTCTTTATAATAAATGTGGCTGAGACAGACCATTTTTAATCTAACCAAGAACAAGACGGGTCTAATTACTATAGCCATTTTTGGAAACCAAGGGGTGGGGGTATAACTGGTAGAATGCTTGCCTGCCATGTGCAAGGCCCTGGGTTCAATCCTCAGGACAGAAAAAAAAAAAAAAAAGAAACCAAGTACCAGGAGGCTAAGGCAGAAGATCACAAATTGAGGGCCAGTCTGGCCAAATTCACAAGACCCTGTTTAAAAAAAAAAGAAAGAAAAAGAAAAAAAGGCTGAGTGGGGACACTAGGGTTGGGAATGTAGCTCAGTGGTACAGCACTTAACCTAGTGCGTGCAAAGCCCGAGTTTCAATCCCCAGTACCACGAAAAAGATGAAAAACACAAAACCAAATCACCTACGTCAGTAGAACAACCCTAAGGCCTGAGGTTAGCAGTTTGACCCCTAGAAAGAGGCCTTAGTTTGGTACCAGTAAAAGCAATGTCAGGGGATACAATGGGACCATAAGAGGGTAAAAACTTCTGGGTCTTCATTTAGTATTACCGCCTTGGCAAATCAGCACCTCAGCTTGGATTCCTCAGCAAAATAGGGACATGAAGCTGAGCTGCTACCTCACCAGTTGTTTGGAGGATCAATACAATAGCAGCACTGAAAGTCATAAAGTCAGAAGCTAAAGGAATTGCTTGTTTATGCTGGCTCTGCTAACAATCAAGCACAACTTTAGAGAGACCTCTTCTCTGGGCACTAGCACCGTCATTAAGTTCTAATGCCAAAAGCTGCCTGCCTATTCAACAACTTTCTTTGCCAGATGCAGGCTAGAAGGAACAGCGTTACTACCCTCAAGTTTAAACTCTTAAAAACCTCTCACAGGCCCAATACACAACATGCACACAAATGATCAGGAATGTGGTGCCTGCAGGTGCGATAGATGTTTGCAGTAGATTGCAAAGTCACATTCGAGAGCAAGGAACCAGAAGCATACTTGGCAGGGAGAGCTGATCATAATACCAAGTCACAGTAACAAGGACACACAGTGAACACACTGTGGTATAAGACATATGTCGGGGCGAACAGGAGTGGGGATTGAGGATGATGGAAGAAAACATCAAGAGAAAGGGGCCTGCACATTCCCACAGTGATAGAGCCATGAACTGACGAGAAAGATTAACTCACTTCCATACCAGCAGTCAAGACAGACAACAAAAAGTCGTCTGCTTAGACCATCAGTGTCATGGTTTATAAAGCACCAACTCCCTAACTAGGACACCAAAAAGTCTGCTGCTGGAAAATGGATGCGCTGTAATTTTTTACTGTCACTCTAGGCCAGCTAAAGCCCAGGGCTCCTTTGCCTTAACTGCATACTACTTATCTACTCAAAGGAATTTAAATCTGTGAGCCAAGGGGCTGGGGTTGTAGCTCAGTGGTAGAGTGCTTGCCTAGCACATGTAAGGCATGGGGTTTGATCTTCAGCATCACATTAAAATAAATAAACAAATAAATAAAAGGTATTGTGTCCACCTACAACTAAAAAAATATTTTAAAAAAAATCTGCAGGCCAAAACAAAAAAACAAAAAAACCTCAAAAAACAAAACAAAAAAATTGGCTGCGTGAGAAAAAGTAGCAGTCTAATCCTACCAGGAATCCTATGCACATTTTCCTCCATGTAGCCCTTGAGGACATATTTATGCTAAGCTCAGAGACAAGGGTGCAGACTCCGGGAGGAATGGATGACTGGGGAGACCAGGCATCAGATATGACCTAAGCACAAGTCCCTACTAGGACCAGAAGAGGGAGCAGCACACTCCCTGGGGCTCCTCCTAAAGCAGACACTGGTGTTGAGACACCTTTAGTCTTGACATGATAACTTACACGTCATATATCTTGATGTAGCCATCATCTGAAGCAGTGACAAGGAGCTGAGAGTCCGGGGAAAAGGTCAAGGAGCGAATGGGCATAGCATGGCCTGAAATTCACAAAGGCCCTTGTTAATCTGGTGAATTAGTGCCTCTTCATACAGCTTCCCACTGATTATGCCCCCTTCAATGACCACTAGTAACAGAATTGGAATTGCCCTGGTGCTTCAATTAGAGAAGGAAAGGTACTGACTGGGCTCTTCCTCCCCAAGTTCTTGAAATATCCACATCTCTAGGCTCTCCTCTTGGAGCCATTTCTCCTTAATTTCCTTCTTTGACCAGTTAGCTCTCAATATAACATTGCTTTAAAAAAAATCCTCTGCCTATAAATATGGCCAAATATGGAAATATTGTATTGCTTATTTTTAAGGTTGAATAAATAACATGTTATTTTCCTACCAAAATTTTGTTGTAGGGTAAAGGATGAACTGAGGAGGTAATATATTCACTTGGTTAAAATTCAAAATAATACAAAAGAACATGTCATAAAATCTCCCTCCTACCCTATCCCATTCTTTGGCTACCCAGTCCTCTTCCCCAGAGGCCACCAGTATGAAGAGTGGGTATAATACTTTCATCTACTATCATATTATCAACAAAAAGGAGCTGTTTTCCAATTACAAAGTTCTTTAGAACAAAAATTACAGAAATAAGACATTCATACGGCTAAGGCATATCAAAACAAGCACGTAACACTGTCATAAGAACTAATATGTCTAGGTTAAAACTACAATGACAAGTCTAAAACTGAGTTTTAAATATTTTGCAAATCTAATGCCCATTTGCCATTTAATGGCATTTTAATGAAGGAATAATATTTCCTTTGTGATCTGATAATCCAGTCTGCACAAAATAAGATGATGAGCTATACCTTCCAGCGTATGCAGAAGTTTTCCAGTTGCAATATCAAAAATATTGATGATTCCGTCGATAGCTCCACTGGCCAGATATTTCCCATCAGGACTCTGTTCAGAGTACATATGGAGAAATGAGCACTTGAAGATTCCATGTTGTTAATCTATCCCTTCTGAACATAAGCAAATCTCTTGCTGGCTACATGTCTAACTGGTTGGCAAACCACACCAGCAAGATAGCAGTTGCCTGACAAGACCAGTGCAGAATCTGTGCCAAGGACTATAAGCTGGAAGAGTAAACTTAAAGAACCAGAAAGAGAAAAAAGTGCAACGTTTCCTTACATATGCAATACTAAGAATGAATTTTCCTCTCGTGTCCAAAGAATATTCTTTTTTCCCACTTTCCACACCAAAAATGTTCACTTTCCCCACATGAGTTCCTGTGGCCAGATACTGGGAATCAGGAGAAAAGGCCAAAGTCCAGGCATCCACTGAAGAGAAAAAGGAAGGACAAAAAAAATATAGTGAGAAAAGATTTGCCTTTAACTTTAAAAACTAAAGTGTGATCAAATGTTTTTAAATTAGAGAAATTGTGTCCTGATTCAGAAAAATATATTTTGGGGGTCAGGGAGTGTACAGGGGATTGAACCCAGGGAGATTACCACCAAGTTACACTCCCAGCCCTTTTTATTTTTTATTTCAAGACAGGATCTAAGTTGCTGGGGTTTTTGCTATGCTGCTAAGGCTGGCCTTGAACTTGTGATCCTCCTGTCTTAGCCTCCTGAGTGCTAGGATCACAGGCATGTGCCACTGTGTCCAGCATAAAGCTATGTTGCAAAGATGCTAATTCTTTACCAAGTTTAAATTTAATTTAAAGGCTTCTTAAACTTTTAATAAAAATCAGTAGGACAGTATCAAAGGATGTGGAGAAACCAGAATTCTTATACATTGATGGGAAGATAAAATAACAGCTACTTTGAAAACCAGTTTGACAGTTTCGTAAGTGAAAACAAACACTTAACATAATACTCAGCATTTCCACTCCTAGGCAGCTACTCAAGAGAAATGAAAGCACATGTCCACACAAAGACTTGTACGCTTACGTTCACAGCAGCATTATAGCACAAACTGGAAACAATCCAAATGTCTATTAACTGGTGGATGGATAAACAAAATGTGGTACATCTTTATAATGGAACGTGTCCATTCTACAATACGGATGAATTTCAAAAACTTTATGCTAAAGAAACAGTAAAGACATATAAGACAATAACATTCCATTTAAATGAAATTTTTCAAAAAGGTAAAACCATGGAGACAGAAAGCAGATCAGTAGTTTCCTGAAGCTGAGTAGCAGAGGCAGGGATCGACCATAAGTGGACATAAGGGAACTTTTTGGGGCACCAAGGTTCTCAAACTGTACTGGGTTGAAAACTGCACAATTATAGAAATCTACTCTGTATACTATACATTTAAAATGGTGAATTTTGTGGTATAATTATACAGGTTACATTTTACCTAAATTAAGCTGTAAAAAAATGAAGATGTACCAGAATGTAATATGATAAAGTATTTACCACAAATTAACAGAGACTGAAGAACTACTAAAGACATCAGTTTTGAAGTTATAGCACACATTTCAGGTAGTCTTAAGAATTCAATCCAAATAATAAATGCTGGCAAGGATGTAGGGGAAAAGACACACTTGTACACTGTTGGTGGAACTGCAGATTAGTACAACCACTCTGGAAAGCAATATGGAGATTCCTCAAAAAACTAGAAATGGCACCACCATATGGCCTAGCTATCCCATTTTATCCAAGATAAAATTAGCATGCTATAGCAATACAGCCACCTCAATGTTTATAGCAGCATAATTCACAATAGCCAAATTACAGAACCAGGCCAGATGTCCATCAACAGAAGAATGGATTAAGAAAATGTGGGATATTACACAATGGAGTTTTACTTAGCCATAAAGAAGAAATTATGGCATTTGCTGGTAAATGAATGGAAATGGAGAACATCATGCTAAGTGAAATAAGCCAGTCTCAGAAGGGGAAGATTGAATATCACAAAGATTTAAGGAAGACTGATGGAAAATGGGAGATCAAAAGGGAGGAAAGAGATGAGAAAGGGGAGGAAAAAAGGAATAAACTTAACAAAATCATATTATGTGCACATATAAATATACCACAGGTAATTTCACCTTTATGTATAAGTAGAAAGAACCAAACACAAATAAATAAATAAGCAAAAGGAAGATCAGTAGAGCAGAGGAAGGAGAATGGGGGAAGGGGGAACAGGGACTGAAATCAAATTCCATACATGTATGATTTTGTCAAAATAAACCCAACCACCATGTATAACTATAATGCTCTGATTAAAAATAATACTAATTTGGTTCAAGCAGTACTGAGCCACAGCAATGTGTGAGGTCTCCAGACTCATGTGGAGCCTGAATAAACACAAGTACTGTGTGTTTCAATCTGGTCCACTGCTGACATTTCAGCCTTTTTCCAATTACATAGGGATCTCTGCCCTTCAAAGGCAATCATTGAGAGCTTTGGGAACTGGGTCAGGGCCTACAGGCCAAGAAACAGTCTAGTTTCTACTGCCTGCCTGGGTCACTTTTCCCATCCCAGTCTTTACATGGGAACACCAACTCCTGAAGTTGGGCCCCTTCCCAAGCCACCTTCCTCACCCATTAGGCAGAGTTCAAGCAGGTTGTGACTATGGCCCTCCCTTGCCCTTTACTTAGCTCACAGGCTAGTGAAGGAGAAGAGGCCTCTGTGAGCTTGTCTCTTGGTGGACAAAGATGGGTGACCAGATGGGTCACCACATCTTGAAAATTTCCATATGTACATCCAAAGAAATAATAAATCATTCATTTAACTTGACCACTTATGTTTCATACAAAAACAAAATTTACTTCAAAAATACTCAATTAGCCAAGATCTAAAAAAAAAATTTTATAATCAATCTCTCAAAGAGCTAACTCCTCCTCCTGGCTTTGGTGGTTTGTGTGTGCATACACATGTGTGTGGTACTGGGAAGAAAACCCAGGGCCTTGCACATGCTAGGTGAATGCTCTACCACTGCACCTCATCCCCAGTCTAAATAGCTGCTTTTTACTATGTATTTTTATTCCTTTGTTCTAACAAGATTGTTTCTTTTTTCTTCCACATGCAGAGGCAATCTGATGAAAAAAAAGGCGGCAGAGACTTCATGTCATTAAGTCTTTGCCAGCTCCTGTATAACATTAATGGAGTCAAGCTCATTTCAGATTGTGTTTTCTTATTCCTATTATAATTAGCTGATTATAGGAATGAAGGCTGATAGAAAACCTAATTTTTGTCTCTCAAAGCTTAATAAAATGATTCTTCTGGGGCTGGGATTGTAGCTCAGCGGTAGAGCACTTGCCTCGCATGCGTGAGGCCCTGGGTTCGATCCTCAGCACCACATACAAAGCAATAAAATAAAGACAATGTGTCCATCTACAACTAAAACAAAAAAATTTAAAAAAAAAATGATTCTTCTAAACTTTTTTATATTTTACTATTCACTATTTTGCAATACACAACAATAACAAATGTCTTCAAAATAGAAGTAACAATTTTTATTCCTCAATTAAACCTTGTACTCTGAGATCGTATTTTAATATTTTCAGAATCAATGTTTATTTCCATCACTGAGTTCTACCTCCTCACTTAAAGAGTTGCTTTTCTTTTTTTCAGTACCAGGGATTGAACTCAGGGGTACTTGACCACTGAGCCACATCCCCAGCCCTATTTTAGGTTTTATGTAGAGACAGGGTCTCACAGAGTTGCTTAGCACCTCGCCTTTGCTGAGGCTGGCTTTGAACTCACGATCCTCCTGTCTCAGCCTCCCAAAGTGCTGGGATTACAGGCGTGCGCCACTGCACCCGGCTGAGTTGCTTTTCTTCATCAGTGGGCATTGTGAATGTCTGATGTTCTTCCTCAAGGTCAGTGGCTAGAAAGCTAAGGCTTAGTGGAGTACCAAATGGAGAATCTTCCCCTTCAGCTTTGCTTTTTCTGCTTCCTCATTTTCTTCTTCAGGATCAGGGATTTTATCTCTTCTCTTTTTCTGTTTCTTTTGTGGTGGTCACATTTTTCATGCATATTTTCAAAATAGGTATAACCTCAGTGTCCATTTTCCCTGTACTCAGTGGACCTAGACTTATCAAAGGAGTTGGATCTTCAGATGAATTCAGTTGCTCTTTAGGCCACAGCAATGCCAGCTTTTGTTACTTGGTCAGATGAATGTTTGCTGTTGAATGCCTTAGTGTGGTTTTATTAGATTCATATTTAAAAAGAAAGCAAACCAACCCCTTTATTCTTTTCAGCATCTTCATAATAGTAACCTTTATTTTTTATTATTATTACTTTTTGGCACTGGGGATTTAACCCAAGGGCACTTTACCACTGAACTATATCCCCAGAACTTTTATTTTTTGCAACAGGGTCTCACTAAGTTGCTTAGGGCCTCATCAAGTTGCTAAAGCTAGCCTTAAAATTGCGATCCTGTCTCAGCCTCCCAAGCCACTGGGATTACAGGTATGTACCACTGCACCCAGCCTCACATCAGCGATATTTAGAACTTTGCAGCCCTTGAAGAATATTTGTACTGTTTGTCAGGGGAGGACAAGCTGGATCCATATGCTATCCTTTTACTTGGAAGCAAGGTAGCACTCATTTCTTCAGCTACAATATGAGCATGGCCACAACAACCATGCAGTGACCAGTGTCATGCCTCCTGGGAAGCAGAGGTGCTCACAATGAAAAGGCATCATCCTCTCTTAAGATGCTTCTTATATACAGTCCAAACAGACTCTGCAGGATGGTCTGGGAATCCAAGGTCTCTAAGTAATGTAAGCAGGGTAAGGGCCCACACAAGGCAAGAAAACCATCAGGAAAGTCAGAGACTCTGGATAGCTTTTTCCAAAGACATATTCCAGTCCACACACTCTGAAAACTGATTCAGTAGACCCAAAACAGGGACTGGGCATGCGTATTCTTTAAAAAGCACCAACAGTAAGAATTAGAGACAAGAAATATTGCTTCTGAAGGAAAATGCACTCGGTTTTCAGACCATCTAACCTCCTTACAAATTCTGGGACCTTCATTCATTCTTTCCAATGTAGAAGCAGCCTATAGTGGCTACTGAGTGTACTAGTGGGAGGAAAACCCACTGGGGAATCATGTCATTGAAACACCTAAGCAGCTCTTCTATAATCAACCCACAAAGGCGAGTGTCAGAGAGACAGCAAGCTATCTGCACCTCTAACAACCCACTAAGGGCAGAACAGGCTATGCTGGTGAATGCCATGCAGGCATTTATGAGCTAATAGGAGGCAGAGACTAAAGGGAATCCTGAAATGCCATAATGCTTACTCTACAGTAATCCAGCCCACTGAAACCATCCATTACCATCAACTTTGATAATGTTTATCAAGGTTGATGAACAAGATTATGCTGTCCCAGTATATATTTTTTTTAAATTGACAAATTTGTTTCTTAAAAAGTTTCATATCTATTACATAGTGGAAACCAGGTACCTAAATTATAATTAGTAAAGATTACCATTATACAGACTAATGAGGACACAGCACTCTATGTTCTAGGCTTCTATAAGGCAGAATATGGCAAATAGAGAAACACCAGACCAACCAAATATGACTCTATCACAAACTAGCATTTCTGAAACCCAAAACGTTTTTGAAAACTATGTGTTTTTTCCCTAAGTTTAGTACCAAAATTCATTTGACAGTGAAACCTGAACTGAACTAATGTAAAGCCTGTTCTTCTTAGTATAAATACTCATGTTTAGTTGCAGCGATATTCATGTTTGAGTAGAGTGCTCTTCCCACCCCACTGAAGGCATTAAATAATGTACAGTCCGTGATCCACAATGCTCTTGAACGTGAAAAATTCTGAACTGTAAGTACATCTATCCCTAAGGGTTTTGAAAAGGGACTATGGACCTCTGTTATTTCCCCTAAACATAAAACTCTTACCAGGTCCTGCATCTATAGACTTTATCTGTTTGCCGTTTTCCAAGTCCCAGAGACGAATATGAGCATCAAGAGAGCTGGATGCAGCAATGGGCAGGGTGTGGCTGATGTCCACAGACACCACCCCCAGCTGATGTCCCTCCAGGCTCCACTGTAGGTCCAGCCTCTCATCACGCCTTCAGTGGGGACAGAGAAATGGATTTCTTCACACACAAGACACTATACCTGGCATCTGAAATTCTGGATCCCTGTGACTATGCATTATCAATCATCTATAAAATACAGAACCACAGAACACCAAATGCAGTCAGGTTTTAACTTTGGGATTTTTGTTTGTTTAATAGTACTTTAGTACCAAACAACAGGAAAATAAGTGAGAAAAAATAAGCTGCAATAGCAATACCATATTGCTATTGCTTTCTTGCCTAGAAAAAAGCTAACACTTCCCTGATTCAAATTGGGAGTCTAGAAGCAAAAGCTTTGCCTCCATTTTTTTTCCACGTTTAATAGGTGCATTTTAATTGTACATAATGGTGGGATTTAATTGTATGTAATGGTGAGATCTGCATATTCACACATGCATGCAATATAACAATATAAATTGTTTTGCTTCTAATTTTCTAAGGCTGTGTGTTAGGGGAGAAGTACTTACCATTTCCAGACCTTTACCAGGTCATCTAGGGATCCTGTGACCACTGTTTCAGAGTTTTCCTTTTTGTTTGTCCCCCAAGCAACTGACCAAATGGCATCATCATGGGCTAGAATGGAAAGTGCTTTGTTTAAAAAGTTTCCATGCATGCAACTTTTAAATTTAATATGATTAAAAGGGAGCTATAATACTGCAGTTCTGAGATAACATCCACTTCTATCTGTTTTACTGTTTTACAAGGCACTTTCCCATAAAGCTTTTATTGGAGTTGTAGGGGCACATATGAAAACTGGAGGTTCTGAAGAGCCACTTGCCCTGAAATACAAGTTTACCGGGTGTGAAGGCAGAACCAGAACAATCCAGGTCTTTAGATTCCAAATTAAACCTTCTTTTCATTAGCACACTGTCCTGCATACAGCAGCTGAACAGCTTACAGTTGGTTAGATAAGTAAAAACAGTGGGAATATCCCTACCCCCTAAAAAAAGACCTAAACTTGATATGAGATACTCCCCCTACTTCCAATACTGGAGATTTAACTCAGGGGTGCTTACCACTGAGCTACATCCCCAGCCCTTTTTATTTTTTGAGACAAGGCTCTTGCTAAGTTTCTGAGGCTGGCCTCAAACTTGTGATCCTCCTGCCTCAGTCTCCCAAGCTGCTGGGATCACAGGTGTGTGCCACTGTGCTCAGCTTCTGAGATACATATTCATGATCTTCAGAAACCAGTGAGTAGTTCAACTGTAAACATTACAGGTCTAAAAATAGATGAGCTGTCTTTTACCATGAATGTCTCTGTCATGCTTAATAGCCCAGTTAGTACATTAATCTTTTTATAAATGTTGTCTCACAACAGCCCTGTGAAATAAGTACTATTAAAACCATCCTCACTACAGAGACAAGGAATTAGAAGGTTAAAGAAGCCTAGGAGCTCATCTGAAGTCATAAAGCTAAGAAGGGGCACAGCTAGGACTCAAACTCAATCTATTAACTGAAGTTCACCTTAAATCTAAGTCTGCAAGCTGCACATCTAGTGGGCTGCATTGTTGGGTCTGCAGACCTGGTATTGGTATAGATATGTGACAAGTGCAGATGGAGGCTTTATCCATGTCTGGTAGTAATTCCCCAGGTCATCTTCCCAAAACATAACTATCAGGGAATTAAACTGAAACAGCTATTTGAGTTACACAGCGTCAGGCCTTTAGAATCCCCCACCTGACCCTCACCTGTTAGCTTGCCACCTAGATGACATCAGCTCCATACAAAGTGGCTGACTGGCATGCCCAACAAACAACTAGTTACCTAAACTAGCTAACTTGGAAGAAAGCTTTTGGCTTAAACTTTAAAATACCTTGTCATCTACTTAAAAGAGAAGAGCTTTTATTTGGTATCCCACAAATCCTGAGCCTTTCCCTAACTCACCTAAGCTATGAGAAATGAGATGTATGATTAGACCATGCATAAACACTGTTCCTTTTCAGGAATGAGACCTGTATGGGAGCTCGAGTCCCAGAGTAGACTTGTGACCTGCCTTCCACTCCCATTCCTGCCTTCCACTCCCATTCCTACTCCTGCCCCAGCCGCATAGCCCCAGCCTTCCCTATACACTTAGGGGCCTTGATAGAAATTCAACTCACTGCTTGAGTTTGCACTTTTAAGTGGAAGACCCTGTATAGAGACCCCAAAGCAAATTCTGAGTTCAGGGTCTGGTTTCAAATCCACCAGTGAAGCTGAGCAGGCATTAACAGAGTTCTGAGGCTCAGGGTACTCCCACCCTGGCAGCTGGGAAGTTCAGAGTTCCATCCTCCTCAGTGGGAGCACTCTCCTCAGCCTAGAGTTCTCCAGTCTATCACTAGACTCCTGATACTTTTTAAAAAATTTAATTATTCACCTTTGTTTGTTTCTAAGTGTATCTGTTCTTGGCTGCCTCTGCCAATTCCTTTGCAATGTGAATGTACCTGGGAACTGCATGCCTGATTGGCATGGCAGAATCTTAAACCAGGGAGAACACATTTTTCACAAATGAATTTGCTTAAACAGGCAGGATCTTACTGAGTTGCTTACCTTGCTCTTGTTTGAAGAGAATACTGTACTAAAAAAGAACAGAGGCCACATTAAATTGGTGGTCAGATGTCAAATATCCCGCATCCCCTCCCTGCATCCCCCATAAGCAGATGCAGTGACTAGTGCCAGCTACTCCTTCTGCTGCAGCCCTGATCACCTGCAATTTTCCTGATTCTTGCTCATGCAAGATTTGTATAGTCATATCAGAAGAAAAATGAACTCAAAGGAACCGATATTCTCCCCTCCCTTACCGCCACCTCCCAACTCAACAGGTGACCAATAAATTCTATTTTCTTTTTTTGCTCTGATCACCAGGAAGCTCAGTCTGGTTTGCAGCTTAATTTTTGCAGTTGAATAAGACCATACAACCTGCATAATCTGTTACCTTTGTCCATAATTTTAAAGTTTCTTCTGGTTCATCTTCTTTTTTGATCTTTGTTTCTGTGTATGAATTCTTTTAAATTTCTTCAATATTTCCTTAAACTAGGGTAAATGCTTAAATAAACCAATTCTGCTCTTACTAGTGTGCATTTTACTAGTGCTGCCTAACTCTGTGGTGACTAGGTACCCAGGGTCACCCAGCTCTTTAGGAACAGGTCAAGCATTAGATGCTAGTTTCCTGACTACCAAACTACAGGGCTTGAACTTGCTGAATAGACGTATATTCTTTCCCTCAACACAGGCCTTACCTGGTTGGTCATTTCCTTAACCAGGGATGAAGGGCCAAAGGCCAGACAGCTCTGTGGAAACAACACCAGGGTTTCAGTAAGATAGAGCAGGGGGTCATCAGAACAGAAAGGGTTACAGGGGGTTCCTCTTCAGCAAGGCAATGAAGCAACCCTTTGCTATGGAGGTCTTCTGACACCTTTCTTTGGATCAGTCCCTGGAGATCCTTTTGCAAGCCCCACCAGGTGATGTGATCTTCTTTCTCCCAGGGATTCAACTAAAACCTACCCCTATCCTATGGATTCTTCTCCCTAAGCATGACTGTAGAGGGTGACCAGTCTGTGTCCCTTGCTGCTCCTTTGAGAGACAAAACTAAAACAAATAAATTTTAAATTTTATCCAACTCAGCAAGCAAACATGAAGGAATTCAAAGATAGCAAAGTTCTTACAGTTCTGGCAGGTCTCAATGAAAAATATGCCTATAAGAGCCTATAGGCACCCAGCAGCTCAGGAGGCTGAAGCAAGAGGATTGTGAGTTCAAAGCCAGCCTCAGCAACTTAGCGAGGCCCTAAGCAACTCAGTGAGACCCTGTCTCTAAATAAAATACAAAAAAAAGGGCTGGGTATATGGCTCAATGACTAAGTGCCCGAGTTCAATCCCCCTGGTGGCCCCTCCCCCCCAAAAGCCTATAGGCATATAAATATCCTACAAATATGAACAGGGTTGGAGGGAGACAAGTGTCTCCCCAAACTCATCAAACTCTTCAAGGACTTAGCCACACACAGACCTAACTTACTTTAAGTAAATTTAATTTCACAGGGCACGTTAAGGGTTCTTAATATTTTTGTGCACCAAAAATCCCCTAGCAGTCTTGTAGAGCCTATAAACTGCTTCTCTGGATGTTTTTAAATACATGAAAAACAAAGAATTAGAAAGCAGGGTGGGGGATGTAGCTCAGTAGAGCACTTGCATAGCATGCTTAAAGTCCTCAGTCTAAATGGCACTGCAGAAGAAGAAAAATGAAAGGAAAACAAATATGGGGCATTTTAAATATTCACAACAGTTATGTTCTATAAAGTCACTGCAAAACACTAAATTAGCTAATAGTAAACCACTGCTCCTTAAGGAAGCACAAGGTTACCTTTCTGGAAGCCTCTGGACACAACATTTTTGTCAACTGATCAACATGTAGCTATGTTTTATGTTTTATGTGTTCAAAGGCACCTTATTGAACATATATTAGTAATTCGTTAATTTTGAATTCATGCCCAAACAAAGCTTGTCTAATAAATGTATTTTCTTCATAAAACACATTGTAACCTCTTTGCACTTAGGAACTTGGGACATTTCAGTACTATGCTCCAGGCCACCTTAAACATGGGACCACCAACAAAAAAACACAAAAATGTGAAAAGCATGGCACCAAAGACTGCAAAAAGGACACTTGTTTACAGCATGAAGCTGAAACAAAAAGGGAGAGTGTCCGCTGAGATCTGCCCATCAGATGACTCAAGTTTTTTACCACCTTGCAAAATGTCCTCCAAAGACTACAAAAGCCTTGCAAGAACTGCCTTTAGGGTTTCAAATAAATTTGAGCAAGCAGACAAATTTGCAAGTGCAGAACCCATGAATGACAGCATTCTAAAATATAATTTTATAAAAATACAAAAACTAAATACGTGATAGCATAACATATATGCTTCTTTTTAATTTTTTTAATATTTATTTTTTAGTCGTAGCCACCAGAATATCTTTATTTTATTTTTATGTGGTGCTGAGGATCGAACCTAGTGCCTCATGAGAGCTAGGCAAGCGCTCTACCACTGTGCCATAACCCCAGCCCCAAATATATGCTTCTTTATTAACGCATTTTATAACAAGATCTAGCAGCAAGTCTAATAACCACCATAATTTCAAAGTGTGATGAAGTTAAGTAATAGCTTGATAAGAAAGTGTATTAATTTCTATTCACAAAAAAAAAAGTCACACTGAGAATACTATGGTTTGTTGCTGACATTTGTAATGGAAGAAAATGCTAAATTTCAGTCAAAGGTTAAGGAATGAAATGTGCAATTTTTCTTCTCATCCAAATCCATGGGCCCCTCAATTTTATCCACAGACAGCTTAAGAGACTACACAGCTAAAACATATGGTTCAGGTTACTTGCTTTAAATTTGAAAACCCAAAAAAGGCTACCAAAGGCTTTCCAAGAATAACAACAAAAAAATCAAATAAATGATTTTTAAATAATCCCTGCCAATGGAGACCTTAATCAGGTGGGCAGTGTTTTAGTTAATTGTGACCCAAAGAAACGCTCTTGCTCTGAGTAGAAAGAAAGAACCCAAATAAATTTCCCTAAAACAAACAGCATGCAACCTCTGCTTGAGCACCAGCCCTAGGCCCAGTGAAGCACAGGCTTGTTGTCTTCCCTGCCATCTGGGTCTCACATGAGACAGAAGAGAAACACTGATAAAAAAGGTAGGAAGGCATGCAGAAAGCCAACTTCCAAAAAGCCACCCTGGCCAAGATAGGGTGTGCTTCTATCAATGAGTGTCAATGAGGATATACCATAAATCAGGTCCTGTTTTAAGTTCTACACAGGGGATCATCTCACTGAACCCTCATAAACCCATTTAGTGGGCATTCTTATTATCAGCTCTGTTTTTCTGATAAGTGAGGCTTAGAGAGATTAAGGAAGCTTCCCCAAGGTTAATCTGACATTAAAAGGCAGAATCAAGCTATATAGCATAGGCTAGCAAGATACAACACTTTTTTTTTTTTTAACTCCTGTATCTTGTCTCATGACAGATCATTTCAGAGCTGGAGATCCCAGTATTTGCCACCCTCTCTCTTTAGGAAACTTTCCCCTAATTTTTCCAGGCAGATATTCATTGCTCCGAATGCATTACATATGCCTCTATTAAGGTATTCAGATACATCAATTATCCACCATACTATATGACATGTAAAGCAGAACAAATTCAGCCTCTGCTTGTAGCTGTACACTTAGGGGAGAGCTCCCTAAGAGCGTCGCCCAACACTGCAAAACTTCGGTTAAGACAGTTCTTCCATCTACGGAAAAACTACTTCCTCCTCAACGAAACCAGCCCTAACATCGGGGCTGCACAGAACATTCTCAGGATGCAAGAGGAGGCCACTTGCGGGCCTTCTTTCTCCCCTCGATCCCCGTACACCGCGGGTTACTGGGGTAAATGGAGCCACGGGAGCCACCCACGGTCTCACGCGTGCAGCATCCCCGAACAAACCAGCTTAGAGGCAGATTCGGACCCACCCTCGCTCACCGGTCCTCCGGCTCCAGCTGTCTACAGCCTCAACAGCCACCAGCTCCAACGACCTCGAGGACCAACTCACCGGCAGCACGGTCCGGCTGCACGTTTGACGTCAGGCTAGGCGTGACCTGGGCGCCGGGAGATGAGCTAACGAAGGGGTGGGGCGGGGCATCTCGCCGATCCCGCCCCAGGGCTCGAGTGCGCACCGCAGCGCCCTCTGTAGTCTCTGTGCGGCGCGGCTGGGGAAACGCAGAACAGGGCGGGCCTGAAGAGAAGCCACGCCCTGCTGTTCCCCAGAGACACGGAGGCTGGGAACCTGCCTTTGGAAGTGTAGGTTCTTAGCTTCCGGCAATTTCCTGGTCCGTGCTAGGGTTCTGTTTTTCTTTTCTTTTCTTTTCTTTTCTTTTTTTTTTTTTTTTGGTACTGGGGATTGAACTCAGGGGCACTCGACCACTAAGCCCCATCCCCAGCCCTATTTTGTGTTTTATGTAGAGACAGGGTCTCACTGAGTTGCTTAGCACCTCGCCATTGCTGAGGCTGGCTTTGAACTCGCGATTCTCCTGTCTCAGCCTCCCTGAGTGCTGGGATTACAAGCGTGAGCC
>PVHX01014856.1:0-48728 GCA_004024805.1 Geosciurus inauris
AGGCACATATGTCAAAGCATTGAAGACTCCAGAGTGGACTCGGCATTATCTCCATATTCCCATTTCCAGGCAAGGAAGAAGTGGGTCTTTTGCCAGGGTTGGGCTTGCTGGCAGCACTGGCTGGTGCCTCACCGTGCAGCCTCTAGCCCAAATCTTATCTTGGTTAGTGTCTAGGTCTCAGTACCAAGCGGATGGGCTTTGACACCTGAGGAGTTTAACCATGTCTGGGTTGCTATTGACATAATAGCCTAGTGCATCCATGTGGATTGGCTCTTGTCTTTCGACTCAAGGGACACTAAGTCTAATAATGTGATATGCACCCAAAGAAAGCGTTAGAAATCCTGCTGTCATTTGTTTGGAAAAGGGTGGATATTTGGGTCAGTGCAAGTTCACAACTTAGAGGAGTTTATAGGTAGCAGTCTTGAAAGCCAGATTGGTTGGTCAGGCATTAAAAGATCTGATATTTTTTAAGATGGCAAAATGATGCAAATTCATTTTCAGATTTGTTACAATCCATATAAAAACCCACCTGATATCTTTATAGAAATTGAGAAGTTATTCTAAAATTCAAAGGACGTGGAATCACTAAAAACATCTTCAAGAAGAAGAAAATAAATGGACACTCACAGTTTCTGATAAAAGGTTATTTTAAATCTGTAATATGACAGTGTGGTACAGGCATAAGAATAGACATAGTAATCAATGCAATGGAACCAAGAGTTTAGAAACAAACCCTCATGTTATGGCCAACCATTTTTTTAAAGAGTTCCAAGACAATTCAGTAGGTGAAAAAGAGTCTCCAACTAATGGTGGTGGGACAACTGGATATTCACATATGAGAGAATGAAGTTGTACCCCTACCTCACACCATACACAAAAATGAACTGAAAATGGATCAAAGAGCTAAATATGAGAGCTGAAAATATCAAACTCTTAAGAGAAAATAGACAAAAATCTTTATGAGCTTGGAATAAGGGTATAGTTTCTCAGTATAACAGAAGTATAAGCAACAAGTGAAAAACAGAAATTGGGCTTTATTGAGGTTAAAACTTTTGTGTTTCAAAGAACATCATGAAGGAGAAAAGAGAAGTGAATGTGATACTGTGAGAAGTCTTCTTCAGTATTTGAAATCAAAATTTCAGTTGGTAGAGTGGAAATTAAACTAAAGGAAGCCATACTGCCAATCCTTCTCGGAGGATTTCTGTATGTCTTGCTGGTAAAAGGGAAGATAGCTGTGCTTCAAAACACTTCTGAGAAAGGTCCTTTGTAGGGACTTTTTTCCAAACTAAAGTATTTGTGTATGTGAACTAAAAAAAGGTTTTCCATCTGACTTTTGATTAGAAGAAAATTTAAGTATAAAATTAAATGATTTTTGGTTAATATATACTGTAAATTATCTTCATGATGACATGACATTGAGACGAAACCCCTGCTTGGGAAGCAGTTGGGAGGATGGCTGTGGATGTTTTCACTTGCCCACCAGCACACGCCTTATCTGAGCCAACTTTCAGAATCAGGATGACGCAGGACTCTGTTTCCTGCTCTCAGGAATCAGTAGGTGAGGCAAGAGGGCAAACAAGGTGGGGAGGGCTGGTTTCTGTTTGACTAGCTGTAGGCCTGCTTGGCTTCCTGCCATCTCCCAGTATTTAACACATGAGCTACATGTTCACCTTTGGGTGCTTTTGTTCAGGGGAGATGAAAATCTACACAAGGGGTCTCTGTGTCGTGGGGAACCTGCATTTTTCTTCACTAGGTTTCTTTTAAATTTCAGCATTGTCTTTTTGTAACACAAAAGTAATATAAAATGGTAGAGGAAAGTGAAAA
The DNA here is from genome assembly GCA_004024805.1 of Geosciurus inauris. NCBI lineage: Eukaryota > Metazoa > Chordata > Mammalia > Rodentia > Sciuridae > Geosciurus > Geosciurus inauris. The sequence continues at coordinate 1,825 of PVHX01014856.1, forward strand.
TAAATTTAAGTATTCAAAAGAGTGGTTAATTGAGGGATCGTAGAGGATTTTCAGAGTAGTGAAACTACAGTATGATACTACAATGATATATACATGACATTTTGTATTTGTCACATATATATAATTTATGTTGTACCCATACAATGTACAACACCAAGAATAATGGGGGAGGCTCTCAGTATGAGAGGTGACGGGGCACTATATGTGGGAAACCTCTATACCTTTCTCTCAGTTTGCCTTTAACCTAAAACTGCTCTAAAACAGTAAAGTGTACTAAAAATAAATAAATACATAAATAAGTTAAAAGGAAGAATAAAAAATCCCAAACCAAAAAAACATAGACTATGATTCAACCTCTAAGAGTTACCATTGTTAAAAATTTGTCTTTATTTACCTCTAGTCTTCCTTCCCTGAATATTGTACATATTTTTTACCTAATTGAAATCAGACTGCACATATAATTTTTATCAGGCTTTTTTCAATTAACTCTGTTTGATAAAAATATTTTACTTCTTCATCAAAAACCCATTGCAAATACAGGTTTTAACATTTTATTATGTGGTTGTACCATGTTTGTTTAACTTATTCCCCCACTGTTGAATATTTTTTCCAATGTTTACTTTTTTGGAGAAATGGTGCACATCAATTAAACAAAATAGCAAGTTTCATTGTGACATATTTGTACATCCAAATAACATAATTTGATAAATTTCATTCCTCATTACCTACTCTTATTTTTCCCTCTGCCTCCCTCTGGTCCCCTTTCTCTACAATAATGGTCTCCTTTCTGCATTCTCAGTATTTAATATTTATGTGTAATATGATTTTTGAAAAAGAAGAATTTATAATTTTTGAAATATTGGTAGAAGCCGAAAACTAGCAGTTAAGATATAGGTAGGTATTCACCTCACTAGTGATAGATGCTGTAATATTTTTTCAGGACAAGCTGTATTTTGTTCTGGGCACCACTGCAGTTAACACTATTATTACACAAATGTCAAGTATGTGCCCACCTGGTATTTTTAGGGAAAAATGTGATCTCGCCACTGCTTATAGTGTAGATGTTTGTGAACTGTGAATCTAAGTGTTCTGTGTACTGTTTTTGGTGTATGCTTGAGTCATAATTGTGTCTCTGCAGAATATATTTGTTTGCTGGCTAAGGAGAAGTGAAAGGAGAATAAAGAACCTTGGTTTTTCTCCGATTGAAATGAAACTGCTCTGTGTTTAAAGGCTTGTTATTCTCCTGGAGGTGGAAATTCACATCTGTGTACATGCTGTGGTTACCCAGAGCAGTCAGCCTCCTGAGGTCATTCTATGACCCAGAGGTCTTCATAGTTCTGCACAAGGTTTTTGGAGGGCCTTATGTTGTCATTACTTTTGCCTCTGGGATTCTGCCTCCCTGCATCTCTTCGTGCCCCATACAATGCATACCCAAATCTCAAGTCCAGCTTCTTCCTCACTTTCTACAATACCCGTGCACACAGAGAATCTGCATTTGGAGCACTGATAATAGTGACCACTGACATTTATGGTGCGCTTATGCTATGCCTGTAATTATTTAAGTTCTTTAGAGGTATTGACCAGTTAATCTTCATAACAACCTTGTGAGATGGAAACTCCATCCCAACTATACAGTATAAGGTAAGGAAGAAAGCCAGAGTGTAAGGAGAAGAGGAGGGAGTAGATTACGAGGAAGAGAAGAGAATTATAGTAGATATTCCTTTAGGTAAGTTTGTCCATGAATAGACAGATGAGATATAGGATAAGAGGAGGGAAAGAGAATTCAGCTCCAAGATGGAAGCCTAGACAGACTCCGTGGACCTAGTCTCTTCAGAACCGGAGTTTGAAGTAGTGGAAATACCGTCTCCCAGCCAGCTTCTTGACATCATCGTACAGCTCATCATCCCCCACAGGAATTTCACTCGAGCGTCTACGCAGGGCCACCAGGCAGCAGTGATAGCCACAAGCAGCATGACTTCAGTGGCAAGCGGCGGAACTCAGCTGTGGCTCGGAGCCCCAGCCCAGGGCTCTAGCACAGGATTTGCCCTGGGTGGGCGGGACCTGCTTCTACACGGGGTACATGGCTCCAGCACCCACCCAACCACGCAGGGCCCCTAGCAGTTGCTCCTGTGGACAAATGGCTCCTGCGTGGGACCCCTGGCTACTCTTCTTTGTGGATCTCCATTTACCAGGGCAGAACTTCCTGCACCAGGGGATGCTGGACAGGATCTGGGGACAAACTTTTACTTCAGCACAGCACACCGTGAAACAGCGTCTCCACTGCATCCAAGACCACTAGCGGCCCAGCCCTTCACCCTGTTGCTGAAGGAGATGGTTTCTTTGTGAGATCCCCCACCTATGACATTCTTCACCCGAGTGGGGGAAATTCCAGTAAGCAACAGACAACTCCACCTACTGGAGGTGAAAGGAAGTAATCCTGTATGTTTACATTGAGACTTTTTATATATTTTATTTTTATTTTTTATTCTTACTTTATCTTTTATCTTTTTCTCCTAATAGTCCTCTTGTTTAATCTTTTTGTTTTGTTTTTCTGCTCTTCTTTTCTTTCTTTTTTTATATCCTCTTTTCTCTTTTGCTCTTTTCCCACCCTCTCATCCCCAACATTTGTGAAACCAAGTATTTGTTATACAGTAGGATACAGTAGACTGGGATACCTGAATAGTATACTAGAGTGGTATTATTTAGTCTTGTAACTCCCACTTGCACATGTTTCATTTTTCTTAAGTATCATGTCTCTTTGGTAGCTGTACTCTATTTTCTTCCTTCTTACTGGTCTTCCCCAACTCTCTTTCACTCTTTCTACTAATAGCCAAATTCTTTTGGATTCCCTTTTTCATGCTTTCTAGGATCCTCACTTCCTACTACCCTAATATTCTATCCTACACCCCACCCTCAAGTTTCTCTAGCCCACCAGCTATAGACTCTTGTGCAACTATAGACCCTTGTGCAAACCCATTGTTTATATAATAGATGTTAAATAAACTCATAATTGCTGTATATTGTGACTAAACTGTAAATGTATTTAGGAGCTATTAGGAGCTACTTGGTTTGAAACTATATATAGTTTGTATTGAGATCTGTCAATATTGGTCTCCCCCTTAAAAGAGAAGTATTGAAACCCTGCAGGGAAACTATAACCCTATAGGATTAAAAAACTGTAACAGCTTGTATCAGCAGAGCTAGAAGGAAAGACACACAAACACCATGAAAAAACAAGGGAAGAAAGTGCCTCAAACAAACCAAGATACTACATTAATTACAATCTGTGGTCAGTACAGCAGAAGAAATGACAGAACAGGAGTTCAGGATGTACACAATTAAAATGTTCTGTGACTTAAAGAATGACATAAGAGAGCAAGCTCAGTCAGCAAAAGATCATTTCGATAAAGAGATACATCGGCAAATACAGAAAGTAAAAGATCACTTCAATAAGGAGGTAGAGATTCTGAAAGGGAACCAAACAGAAATCCTTGAAATGAAGGAAACAATAAACCAAATTAAAAACTCAATAGAAAGCATCACCAACAGATTAGACCTCCTGGAAGACAGAACCTCAGATACTGAAGACAAACTATTTAACCTGGAGAATAGAGTTGACCACTCAGTGAAGATGGTAAGAAACCATGAACAGAACATCCAAGAATTATAGGATAACATTAAAAGACCAAATTTAAGAATTATTGGGATAGAGGAAGGCATAGAATTTCAAACCAAAGGAATGAGCAATCTATTCAATGAAATAATATCAGAAAGTTTTCCAAATATGAAGAATGAATTGGATAATCAAATTCAAGAGGCTTACAGGACACCAAATGTACAAAATCACAACAGATCTACACCAAAGCACATCATAATGAAAATGCCTAGCATTCAGAATAAGGAGAGAATCTTAAAAGCCACAAGAAGAAGGAATCAGATTACATATAGGGGGAAGCCAGTTAGGATCACTGCAGACTTCTCAACCCAGACCCTGAGAGCAAGAAGATTGTGGAACAAAATATACCAAGTGGTAAAAGACAGTGGATGCCAACCAAGAATCTTATATCCAGCAAAATTAAGTTTTAGATTTGAAGATGAAATAAAAACCTTCCAAGATAAACAAAAATTAAAAGAATTCACAGTAGGAAAGCCGGCACTACAGAACATTCTTGGCAAATTATTCCTTGAGGAGGAAATGAGAAACAACAATGAAAACCTGCAGAGGGAGGAGCTACACTAAAGGAAAGGCCAATCAAAGGAGAAACCCAGTCAAGTTAAAAACTAAGAATAAACCAAAATGTCTGGGAATACAAACCATGTCTCAATAATAACATTGAATGTCAGTGGCCTAAACTCAGCAATTAAAAGACACAGACTGGCAGATTGGATTTAAAAAAAAGACCCAACAATATGCTGCCTCCAAGAGACTCATCTCATAGAAAGAGACACTCACCGACTGAAGGTGAAAGGATGGAAAAAATCTATCACTCACATGGACTGTGTAAACAAGCAGGAGTTTCCATCCTCATTTCAGATAAAGTGGCCTTCAAACCAAAGTTAGTGAAAAGGGATAAAGAAGGTCATTTCATACTGCTTAAGGGAATCATATATCAATAAGACATAACAATCTTAAATATCTATGCCCCAAACAATGGGGCAGCCATGTTTGTCAGATAAACCCTTCTCAAATTCAAGAATCAAATAGACCACAACACAATAGTATTGGGTGACTTTAACACTCACCACTAAGCAAAAAATAAAAAAAGAATCCACAAGACTCAATAGAACAATCAATGGTCTAGACTTAATGGATGTATATAGAATATTCCATCCTTCAACAAGCAAATACACATTTTTCTCAGCAGCACATGGATCCTTCTCCAAAATAGATCATATGCTATGCCACAAAGGAACTATTAGTAAATACAAAAAAACAGAGATACTACCTTGCATTCTATCTGACCACAATGGAATGAAACTAGAAATTAATAACAGTTTAAGAAAAAGAAGCCACTACAACACCTGGAGACTCAATAATTTGCTATTGAACAATGCATGGGTAACAGAAGACATCAGGGAGGAGATAAAAAAAATTCTTGGAGGTAAATGAGAACTCTGATACAACATACCAAAATCTCTGGAACACTATGAAGGCAGTACTAAAAGGAAAGTTCATTGCATTAAGCTCATATATTCAAAGAGCTAAAAATCAGCAAATCAATGACTTGACACTACAACTCAAAGCCCTAGAAAAAGAAAAACAAAATAACACCAAAAGAAGTAGAATTCAGGAAATAATTAGAATCAGGGCTGAAATCAATGAAATTGAAACACAAGAAACAATTCAAAAAATTGATAAAGTAAAAAGCTGGTTCTTCGAAAAAATAAACAAAATTGACAAACCCTTAGCCACTTAACAAAAAGGAGAGAGAAAACCGAAATTAGTAAAATTTGTGATGAAAAAGGAAATATCATGACACACCCTGCTGAAATACAGAGGATAATTAGAAACTATTTTGAAACTTGATATTCCAGTAAAATAGAAAACCCTGAAGACACCAACAAATTCCTAGAGACATATGGCCTACCCAAACTGAACCAGGAGGACATTCATGACTTAAATAGATCAATTACAAGCAAGGAAATAGAAGATGCCATCAAGAGTCTTCCAACCAAGAAAAGCCCTGGACCAGAGGAATTTTCAGTCAAGTCCTACAAGACCTACAAAGAAGAACTAACTCCAATACTCCTCAAATTATTCCATGAAATAGAAAGGGAAGGAACCCTCCAAACTCATTCTATGAGGCTAGTATCACCTTGATTCCAAAACCAGACAGAGACACATCAAAAAAGGAAAATTTCAGGCCAATATCCATGATGAATATATATGCAAAAATTCTCAATAAAATTTTGGCAAATCACATACAAAAGCATATTAAAAAACTAGTACACCATGATCAAGTGGAGTTCATTCCAGGGATGCAAGGTTGGTTCAACATACGGAAATCAATAAACGTAATCCATCACATCAATAGACTTAAAGATAAGAATCACATGATTCTATCAATTGATGCAGAGAAAGCATTTGACAAAATATAGCACCCTTTCATGTTTAAAACACTAGAAAAACTAGGAACAGTAGGAACATACCTCAACATTGTTAAAGCAATATATGCTAAACCTAAGGCCAACATCATCCTAAGCGGAGAAAAATTGGAAGCATTCCCTCTAAAAACTGGAACAAGACAGGGATGCCCTCTCTCACCACTCTTATTCAATATAGTCCTTGAAACTCTAGCCAGAGCAATTAGACAGATGAAAGAAATTAAAGGGATACGAATAGGAAAAGAAGAACTCAAACTATCACTATTTGCAGATGACATGATTCTATACTTAGAGGATCCAAAAAATTCCACCAGAAAACTTCTAGAACTGATAAATGAATTCAGCAAAGTTGCAGGATATAAAATCAATATTGATAAATCAGATGCATTTCTATACATCAGCAACGAGTCCTCTGAAAGAGAAATTAGGAAAACTACTCAATTCACAATAGCCTCCCCCCAAAATAAAATACTTGGGAATCAATCTAACAAGAGTGGTGAAAGACCTCTACAATGAAAAACTACAAGACACTAAAGAAAGAAATTGAAGAAGATCTTAGAAGATGGAAAGACCTCCCATGCTCTCGGATAGGCAGAATCAATATAGCCAAAATGGCCACACTACCCAAAGTGTTATACAGATTCAGTGCAATCCCAATTAAAATCCCAAAGTCCTTTATTATAGAAATAGAAAAGGCAATCATGAAATTCATTTGGAAAAATAAGAGACCCAAAATAGCCAAAGCAACCCTGAACAAAAAGAATGAAGCAGGAGGCATCACAATACCAGATCTTAAAATTTACTACAAAGCTATAGTAACAAAAACGGCATGGTGTTGGCACCAAAACAGACATGTAGACCAATGGTACAGAATAGAAGACACAGAGAGTAATGCACATAAATACAGCTATCTCATACTAGACAAAAAGTGCCAAAAACATACATTGGAGAAAAGATAGCCTTTTCAACAAATGGTGCTGGGAAAACTGGAAATCCATATGCAGCAAAATGAAACTAAACCCCTGTCTCTCACCATGCACAAAACTCAACTCAAAGTGGATCAAAGACCTAGGAATTAGACCAGAGACCCTGTGTATAATTGAGGAGAAAGTAGGCCCAAATCTTCGTCATGTCCGATTAGGCCCTGACTTCCTTGACAAGACTCCAAAAGCACAAGAAATAAAAGCAAGAATCAATAAATGGGATAGATATAAACTAAAAAGCTTCTTCTCAGCAAGAGAAACTATCAATGAAGTGAACAGAGAGCCTACATTCTGGGAGCAAATTTTTGCCACACGCACATCAGATAGAGCACTGATCTCCAGGATATATAATGAACTCAAAAATCTTAACACCAAAAAAACCAAACAACCTGATCACTAAATGGGCTAAGGAGCTGAATAGAAACCTCTCAGAAGAAGATATACAATCAATAAACAAATATATGAAGAAATGTTCAACGTCTCTAGCCATTAGAGAAATGCAAATCAAAACTACTCTGAGATTTTATCTCACCCCAGTCAGAATAGCAGCTATCCAAAATACAAGCAACAATAAGTGCTGGTGAGGATGTGGTGAAAAAGGTACACTCAAACATTGCTGGTGGGACTGCAAATTGGTGCAACCTATCTGGAAAGCAGTATGGAGATTCCTTAAAAAACTTGGAATGGAACCACCATTTGATCCAGCTATTCCACTCCTCGGTCTATACCCTAAAGATTTAAAAACAGCATACTACAGGGATGCAGCCACTTCAATGTTTATAGCAGCACAATTCACAATTGCTAAACTGTGGAAGCAACCCAGAAGCCCTTCAATAGATGAATGGATAAAGAAACTGTGGTACATATATACAATGGAATATTATTCGGCAATAAAAGAGAATGAAATTATGGCATTTGCAGGTAAATAGATGGAATTGGAGAACATTATGCTAAGTGAAGTAAGCCAATTCCAAAAACCAAATGGCGAATGTTCTCTCTGATTAGTGGATGCTGATACATAAAGGGGGTGGGAATGGGGAACATAGGAGGAATGGAGGAACTCTGGATGGGGCAGGGGGGAGGTGGACGGAGGGAAATGGGAATGGGTGTAGTAAAGATGGTGGAATGAGATGGTCATCACTACCCTAGGTGCATGTATGTAGACACAAATTGTGTGACTGTATCTGGTTTGCAACCAGAGAATTGGAAAAATTGAGCTCTATATATGTACTATGACTTGAAATGGATTTAAATAAATAAATAAATTAATTAAAAAAAAGAGGAGGGAAAGACCTGGCATTTAATAAAAAGGGAGGGTGGGAAGGCATGGTTAAAGTATGTAAATGCTGATGGGAAACAAAGAAGGAAGAGAAATAAAAATCCAGAAGAGGGAAAAGATAAATGAGAGATGAGGTCCCTGAGACGATAGAAAGGATAAAGCCAGAGTTTAGACAAATATTTGTGCACTCAATTCATTTTTATTCATCTATCATTTAATTTTCTTCCTGAGCCATCTGCCTCTTCTTAGCCCTTGTATAATTCAGAGTTCAATGTGTATTTATCCATTCAAACATCCTTTTGTTTGCTCTTGAATTGATTCAGTATTTCAAACATTCACTCATTTACCCATTCAGCCAATCCTTCACTCACACATTTTTTTATCCACTCACTCACTCACTCACTCACTCTCACATTCATACATAATTCGTGTAGTCAACCAAACTTTTTGTGGGGATAAGGAGAGAGGTGGTAGATTCAGAGTCTGGACTCCAGGGCTGTTTGCCTTGCCCAGGGGCACTGGAGGTCCCCATCTTTCTTCTCCTGTATCCTCTCCTTAGCTGGTGGCTCTCAAGCTCAGTTCGACTCAAACACTGAGGGCCACAGGAATCACTTGTTAAACTGCAGATTCTGGTTCAGTAGCTATGAGTGAGGTCTGTATTTCTGACAAGCTCCCAGGTAAGAATTAGGCTGCTGGTCTTCAGACCTCCCTAAGGAGCCAACAGTGCAGTTGGTGCTGTGTGGTACACATACTAGGGTGGCCAGAGAAATTCCGATTTCAGATAAATGAATAATATAGTATGAGACATTTAGACTAAAAATTTACTTAATGTAGTAACATTTTTTGTGTGTTTATCAGAAACCCAAATTTAACTGGGAACAGCATTTTAAATTTGCTCAAACTGCAAATCTTACATATGATTTTCACAAATATAAGTCACATATGTAATTCTGTATTTCCTACTAGCTGTATTTTAAAAAGAACAGGTGAATTATATTTATAATGTATCTTGTTTAACCAATGTATTCAAAATACCATTTCAACATATAATTCACATAACAATTATTGAGGTATTTTGCATTTTTCCCCTGTACTTAGTTTTTGAAATCCTGTGTCAACATCTCGGTTTGTAGTAGCCACATGTCAAATGTTTAATAACTGTATATCGCTGGAGGCTACTGCACTGGACAGCATTGGTTCAGATCTTTCCAGGCATTGGGATTTCATTAGGCTTGGGACATGAATTCATTTTAAAAGCTCCAAGTTGATTCCAGTTTGTATCCAGGTTACCTCTGTGGTCCTTGGGCTGCCTGGTCACAGAGCATTCAATGATGAGCGGCAGCTGCCACAAGAGGGAGCCATTCCCTTGGAATAAAGGCTCCTCAAGGCCACCTGAAGTCTCCTCACTGGACCCAGACTCAGGAAATGGTGGGCGAAGCTACATGCACAGATCAGGACCTTTTCTCAACTTTCCTCACCCTGGCTTTCCCAGCCAGCGTCCTCCAAAGTCTGAACCACTCCCCACTGCAGGACCATCGAGTTGCTCCAGTTAGCCCTTCCATCTTGATTTCCTGCCACCCCTTCATGAAGTCTTTCCCGCTTCAGTAAAGGGGGAACATATGAAGACTAGGGCCCAGGATTCCTGTAGTGTGGGGTCTGAACCTAGTCCTGGTTCTGTTGCCATCTTCCACAACTGCCCTTGGCTCCTTCACTGGTATGTGCCATCTTCCACAACTGCCCTTGGCTCCTTCACAGCTGTGTTCTGGAAGGGCAACAGGTGATAATGTGTTTAGGGTAATACCCAGGAAGTGCTTGCATTAAAGTCCAGTCAAGTCAGTGCTCAGGTAATAACAGTTCATTTTCCCTTGGCCCTGCGAATATGTTGGAGGTGATGTGATTCACCTCATCAAGTAGTTCTCAAACTTGCCTTATCTCAGGATCACCTAGGAAGCTTATGCACAGATCCTGTTTCCTGGTCCTTTCTCCCAGACTCTGATTCATTGGATGAAACCAGGAATTATGGATTTTAAAGATGTTCCCCAGATGGTTCTGAGCAACCAGTCTGTTAAGGTCTAGTAGGTTGTTGTTTGAGAGCCAAAGACACGGAAGAATCAGGGGACTCAGGTTGAACTTCTTACTTGCCTTCTCAGAGCCTCAATTATGCCACTTGTTAAGAAAGACTAATAAGACTCCTTGCTCAGGGGGTAGTAATAAATACAACTGTCTGGGTGAGTGAGGGTGGGTAGCCAGGGTCTTCCCTCCTCCTGCCCTCTCCCTCTTTCCTAATTCCCTGCATTACCTGTTTTTTGAGCAGTCCATCTTTTTCACCTCCCAATCACTATTCATCACTTCCCTGCCCCTTGGGATGTCCTCTCTTCCTGTCTGCCTCCTCCATCAGAGCTGGACCACCACACCAACAGCCTCACCTGTTGCCTCTGACTTCAGATTAGATTTTATCTTTGGCATCCCATCACTGCACTCTTCATTTCTGATTCAGTTTCTTTGACCCAGCAAAGGGTTTGTCATTGGAAGGCCACCGGTGGTCCCACTCTACTACCTCCTTCCACCTCCCACCCACATGGAGCCAGACTTAGCTGCCGGGTCTTTGCAGGAAAGGATGGGGGTGGGGGCATAGCAGGAGTAGAAGGGAAAGGAAGGAGCAGCAGATCTGAGTGAAGAAGAGTGAAGACGACAGCTCCACCCTGCTTTTCAATGGTAGCCTTTTGGTCTGAGACAGGTCTGCTACATAGTAAAACATACCAAAAACAAAGCCAAAAGACAAAGGCCAAGCTGGGGCAAACAGGCAAAGGGTGAATATCTTAATAGATCTCCTATAAATGATATTAACTCAGGTTTGCAGTTTTAATTAATACCATGGACCAAACGTTCTGAGTTTTGAATTGAGATGGTAATTGTAGCTTAAAGGGACAGCAGGGCTGCCTACTAATCAAGAGTGAGCAGCAAGATCATGGGCCTGCTGGGATTTTCATCTACTTTCAAGGAACATCCACTGTCCAAATTTAAAATGGCAACCAAACACCCAAAATATAATCGAATCTTTATCATGTCCAAAGTGATGTCTATTTAATGTGCTGGTCACACCCCATATTCTATACCTCTTTATTTTTTACTTAATATATCATGGTATAATTTTTTATTCCATTGTATCCAGATTTGCATCAATCTTTTAGAAGGCTTAATATAATTCCATCGTGAGACTCCTGCCATTTATTAAATTAGTTCTATATTAATATATGTAAAAACATTGTTTCCAGTGTTTTTATTATAAAGAATTATGGTATTGGTATCTTTAGAACTTTACTCTTTTCCTCATTTTTTTCCCTTAGGATAAACTCCTTGACATGAAATATTTGGTAAGAACATAAAAGAGATGCAGGTTTAGAATTTTGATTGTATTGTGCTCTGAGGAAGTTAGACAAGTTTACATGCTTGATGACAGTTTGTTTAATAACAATTTTTTGTATCTTTGAAAACTGAAGGGTATCAATACTTTTATTATTGCCAAGGTGGAAATGATGCCTCATTTTAATGTGTAGTTATTTGCTTTTTGTTCACTGATGAACACCTTTTCCTGCATTTCTGGATGTTTTTTTAATTTTCTTTTGATTTACTTGTTTATTTTGATGAGTTAAGTTTTGATCAGGTTAATAATCCCATTACAAGATTGTATTCTAATATCTTCTCTTAGTAAAATTAATGTAAAATTGGTGGGCAGAGGTCTCTGCCCCCCAATTATATATAAAATGAATGCTTCCAATTACCATTTTAGATTAGAGTACTTTTCAGATTTTTATCTCAAGGTTTTGTAGTGTTTGTTTATTTTTTTAATAGAAGAGTATGAACATAGGACAAAGCTTAATCAGATAGAAGGAACTTGTTAACATGGCCTTTGGCTGGGGGAGTGCTGCTTACCTAGTTGGCCTCTCTGGAGGTACCCACTCACTGCTTCTAAAAGTCAAGCAGTGCAGATCTATCTGAACCAGGCTTTGGGATGTTTACAAAGACTTCAAAGGAGTTTCTTAATGAGACTGAACTCATTCTTTTGCTAGATAGTTAACTGAAATATTTGTGTCTATATGACTTAGCCTATACAGATAGATTCTGTGATCAATTTCAGTTTTCTTCTGGCTAAGGAGCTTCTAAAACCCTTCATTTGTGACAATGAGTAGAATGGCCATTTCTGGCCCATTTGTAGAGACTGTTTCTGGAGACTCTCTCAGTGTGTCTCAGCACCTCTTGCTGTGCTTAGACATGTCCCTATGGGAGACCTCCATTTGTTACTGGAGATATTTTCTGCTCTTTATCTCCTGTTTCACTTTGGTTTAGGGGCCTAGTATGATCACAAAGTTCAGCAGTTTTACTTGCCTCTAGTATATTTTGCAAAATGCAGTGAAGGAAATGAATGCTTAGGGTGTAAGCCCAGGTCCTCCTTTTCTAGGTTCTCCCGGACCTAGCCTTGCATTAGTTTTTTCCTTGCCCGGGATGACCATGACTTTTCTGATCATTCTTAGATGGCAAAAGATGCACAAGTCAGAGCAACTAAAATCAGCCACAATTTAGTAATCAGCGTGCCCATTCTAACAATGGTGGACCTGGTATGTGTGACTGACATTCACCAAGGATCATTTGTTAACATTTCCTCCCTCTCTGTGACTAACTTGTCCTTAGTAATAATCTTTTAATGAAACAGATAATAGTAATGGCCAAAGAAGAAAGGTGGGCAGCAAATTTTTTCTTTTATCTAACTTCTATGAATACTCATGCTAGTAAATAAAATAAGTAGATAAAATAAATGCAATATGGAAAAGGAGAAAAGTAATGAATTAGTGCTTTTTACTCACATGAGAAATTTCTTTAAGAGGAAAATAATTACACTGCAGTTTGTTCTCTATTGTAAAGTTTAAACTCAAGAAAACCTGAGTTTAAACTCAAAGAATGGCAGAACTGAGGTAAAACAGGTTCTTGGCCTGTAAATCACCATGCTATCTTTGCTTATTGCAAATCTGTTGAATGTATAGTACCATGGGAGCCAGTGATAGTAAACACTGCCCGCAGCAAGCATGAATGATTCCCAGACCTAAAGAACTTACTCTTGTGACGGTGTCTCAGTAACTTCTCATTACATAGGTTTGGTTATGTTATTTAATGTCCATAGGTGTAAAGTTTTGCTTTAAAATCATCAATATTTATAGTAAATATTTTTTAAATATATTAAACATTTGATAAAAAGAAAACAATTACCTACTATGCACAGGTCCTACTACACACAGAGTAGTCACTGTTTACATGTAGGCCTTTAAAAATATATTTAATAATGAAAATAATTTATTTTTCTTATAAAAATAGTTATAATCATGCATTTAATTTTTAAAAAATAGACTGTTGTTTGGAACTGTTTTAAATTTATAGAAAACATTCAATTTCCCCTATTACTAATACCACACTTTCCATACAATACCCATTGGAAAGAAGTCAATAGGCACAGCCCATACTTAGGGAGTTAAGGAGTGGGGAGATTATATATATATATATACACATACACACACACATCCACATACACACACATGTATAAACACATGTATGTATATGTGTAATGTAAAATTTTATTTATTACTTTAAAAATTGTCATTAAGCCTTTTCTGTGTTGTTATACAATTTGCATAATCATGTTTATTGGCTGCATATTATACCATAGTTTACTCAACTACATTGTTGTGGCTACACATTTAAGTTGTTCTTTTTTTGTTTATTCTTCTTCTAAGAAAGGATCTTAGAAGTATGACTGCAGGTCAAAGGCATGAACATATTGAAGATTCTTGTTTAAAATTATAATAATTAGTGCATATAAATAGTACAAAACATGGAATTGTGATAATTCCATACATGCATATAATGTACTTGGATCATATCCACATCTTTTCTTGCCCCCATTCCCCTGGTGCCCTTCCCCATTCCTTAGTGATTTTCCTTCCAATTTTTTTGTCTAGATTTCACATGAAAGAAAATACATGATACTTGTCTTTCTGAGTCTGGCTTATGTCATTTAACATGAAGATCTTCAGTTTCATCCTGTGAGTTACATGATTTCACTCTTCTTTATGGCCAAATAATATTCCATTATGCATATATCCCACAGTTTTATTGTTCACTCATCCACTGATGAGCATCTAGGCTGACTCTAGAACTTGGCTATTGTGAACAGTGCTACAATAAACATGGATATGCAGGTATTAAAAAAAAGAATAAGAACAACTTAACTCTTTTTAAAAAAATTTTTTTAGTTATACATGGACACAGTGTCTTTCTTTTGTTTATTTATTTTTATGTGGTGCTGAGGATCGAACCCAGTGCCTCACACGTGCAAGGCAAGTGCTCTGTCACTGAGCCACAACCTTAGTCCCAACAACTTACTCTTGAAACAAATGTGTACAGTGAAGTCTGGGAGTCTTGGGGCCAACCGAACATCTGGGGACTTTGTGAATTAACTTCTAAGTAGAAAATGCTTATTAAAATAGAAGTTGTAAAAATGGGCTAATTCAAAACTTGCATATATATTATTAATATCCAAGAATAAATGCTGCAATTGTTGTATGTTAAGCCCACAAAGATGTTTTTTGGGGAGGAGTAGTTATCATTGGCAACACATGGAAAGGCCATTTAATGATAATTAAAAGCATATGTTTAGTGAATATGATTATCACCTTTAAATTCTCTACATATGATGCATTCCTGATGCCTTGGTACCATGTTAACTCTGGAGCTTGGAAGAAAACATAGAAGGCCCAGTTTCTGTCATTGTGCAAAATGGGGCTCAAAGTAAAATATATCCTTAGTTGTTGAAGTTTCAATAGTTATTTTCTTATACATCTGAGTCTGTGTCTGGGGATCCATACTGCATAACTTATTTTTCCAGAAACTGCTTCTCAGGGCTGTGGCTTTCCTTTTCACTTTCACCTTGACACTGGATCTCCTTCCCATATGGTACGATCTTTCTTGTATGAATAGAAGAAGAGGTTGCAAACTTTTATTTTGGAGGTAAGATTCACTTCATAAGTGGGAACCAGATGAACATGGTGCCCCTAAGCAGAGACATGAATGTGTAACCCCAGTGCACAGTCTGCACAGAGTCAGGGATTGTCCATGTTCAATGTCAAGTGGGTCCCAGAGGCCCTTTTCATCCTCACCCGCCTCCCTTCATTTGGGGAATGCCACACCATTATCTTCTTTGTTCCCAACTTGAGGATGCTCCAAGGAGCTAACACGGCAGGCAGGCCCTGGATTCTAAATATCTTTGTTCAGAAGAGCATTGACCTGAACGTGTGTGGCAGAGAGTGCGGAGTGGCAGTTCTTGTGAGGGGGGCTCTCTCATGGAGCCATGACAGTTTTCTCAATTATGAAATTCAGCATAGCTTTGCAAATGATACTGGTTTAGGGGTCTTCAATCAGGATGCCTCTGTGGTGGTGTTTCAGCCTGCAGTTATCTCCAGAGTCCTCATAGCGGGGCACAATCTGCATGGCTCCCCACTGGGCCTGATAACTCTCCAAAGCTTCCCTGGGGTGTGGTTGCCCATGCCAGGAAGGCGCTGCAGCAATTAAAGAAGGTTTTCTCCCCGAGCTCTGGGGTATATTTATCTTCAAGCTAATGTTACAGTTGGTGCTTCTTTTGCCAAGCTTCGTGACAACTGGGCCTCCTACTCCTTCACAGCCTTCTAGCAGAGTGAGAAGAGGGTGAGGAGGCAGAGTGCTAGTGGAGTACCCATTAGATTCAAGTCGGCCTCATTTCAAAGGCATCTTGCTGACCTATCGTTGGTCCTTCTGAAACTGTGACCTAGAAGAGGCACTGGGCTTTTATCCCCAAGGGCTGACGTGAGGGAGGCTGGGCAGCCCGAATGATGCCCTGTTGGACAATGGGGAGCATTGACGAAGTACTCCCATTTATTGGCTGAGCGACTGCATCAGTCATTCATTCACAGGCACAAGGTCTAAATTGCAGAACCAATTAACAGCACTAATAGCCCTTGCCTGAATTAATCTTTGAGACAAAAGGGAGGAGAAGTGGAAGTGCTATTAGCAAATCAAGCTGTACCATCCCTGCTTTATTGCGGAAATCTCAGTGTCTGTATGTGGCTATTGTGTGCTGACTGCAATTACAGCCCTCATTTAAAAATGATTAAGTGGTTATAATTATTTTTCAATTAAAACTTATATCTTCCATTTATGCAACATTTCAGACTTCAATTAAACTTCTTTTTAAAAGTGCCACTGAACCAAAAGATTCCTGCTTCCTCTTTTACTAGGAAAACCTACAGTCAACCCAGATAGGATTTTAAAGATTCCCAGCCTTCAGAATTAGTTCTATTAAATTTATACATTAGGATGAAAGGTGAATATGCAACAAAATTTGCAGTGCCTTCTCAAATTCATCACCACTGCCATCATGGGTTGGGAGAGAGAGACAATTCTAGGCGCTTCCTTGGGAGGCCTGAGATGTTCTTGACTACTGGGAAAAGTGTTCCTCTCCTCAGAAGGTAGTGTCACTAAAGAGCTGCCACCTGAGACTCAGTCTTTACAGCAAGACTCAGCTGTCGTCTTATGACAGTGATGAGTTGGTGTAAGAAACGTGTGAAGTTTTGAGCAATGTAATGATCTTAAAAACTAGAGCAGTTTCAGGTACCCCCCTGTGATACTTAACCTTGGTTGTCAATTTGACTGGGTTGAGAGATGCCTAGAGCATTGGCGAAGCAGACTTGTGGGTCTGTCTGTATGGGTGTTTCCAGCAATGATTGACATGTGGGTCGGTGAGCTTAGTGGGGAAGACCTGCCCTGAACGGCAGCAGCACTGGGTCTGATAGGCTGGGGGGCTCCCATGGAGCAACAACGAAAAAGTGGGAGAAGGGAAAAGTTGCCCAGGCAGTCTCCACTGAGTGGGTGCATTAGTTTTGTTTGTTTTTTGTTGTTGCTGCTACCATTGTCTGCAGACATCAGACTCCAGATTCTTCAGCCTTTGCAGTGGACTTGCCCCAGTGACTGTCCAGGGAGCTTCCAGGCCTCCAGCCTCTGATGGGGGCTGCATTGACCTCTCTTGTTCTAAGGGTCCAGATTCTTGGACTGATTGGCTACTGGTTTCTTCATCTCTTTAGCCTACAGAAGGCCACAGTAGGACTGAACACACACACACGCACACACACAAAATGAATGGGTATATGTGAATTATATTACATATATAAAAATATATCATTCATCCTATCCTATCTTATATATACATCTATTGGCTCTATTAATCTGAAGATCTCTAAATAACACACCCAGTTAAAACCTGTCTTTGGTGTGATTTCTTGAGGAAGAGAGAAAGGAATTATTAGGAATGATGCACAAACCATGGCCTATTTTATCTTGCGGCTGACCATAATTACAGCATATTCTTGTGAGTATGACCTTTGTGGAGACATCTTGTGTCACCTGTGTAGTGCTGTAGAAAAGGGTTGGAAATATCTGGGTTCTAGAGATTCCAATTAGGCCTCTTTATAGTCCCTGTTCACAAACTTTAATGGGGACCAGAGTTGCAACAAGCAATTGTTAGGCTCAGAGAAGTAGTATAAGTTTTTATCCCATTACTGGCCAACATTGATTTATTTTAACTGCTATTCTGGATTAATAATCTCAGTTTGGTTCTGTGCTGTTGAAGGCAAGCATGGCACATGTAATAAATTTTAAGATCACACAATAAAAATAAATTATTTATAACTTTTGTTACCAAGTAACAAAATCCCTAGTTTCTCTGACCTAATTATGACAATTAGTAAGGAAAATTGTCTTAGTGGGAGGCAATGACAATATTGAAATCCAGGACCTGATGGTAGACCAGGCCCTGCCCAAGAAACTCAGCTGAAACTATTGCCCTTTTTTTCAATGAGGAGATGTACTATTGGCAATATATCTTTTCCATTAAAAAATGAAATAAGATATATCATTTAACATTGTTTATACTTCCAATGTGTTTCTAATTTTTAATGCTTTTAAAATATGTTAATTGAGCCGGGCGTGGTGGCTCAAGTCTGTAATCCCAGCACTTAAGGAGGCTGAGACAGGAGAATCGCGAGTTCAAAGCCAGCCTCAGCAATGGCAAGGCACTAAGCAACTCAGTGAGACCCTGTCTCTACATAAAACACAAAATAGGGCTGAGGATGTGGCTCAGTGGTCAAGTACCCCTGAGTTCAATCCCCAGTACCAAAAAAAAAAAAAAAAAGTTAATTGTGGAATAGCATATTTGGGAAATAAACCTAAGCAAACAAATCAAAGCAAGTCAAATTACCTATAACTACTGTTGAAGATTCATATAATACCTTCTAGTACTAAAAAGTTATTTCTAATTAAAGTTAAATACCATGAACATCTTATTGGCCCATAGCCACTGAGCAGGTGGGGTGCATATTCTCCTATGGGGGCTGTTGCCAGAGTTGGGGAAAGGACTGAGATTTTTACTGAGTTGTGTGTGTTTGGGTGGGTAGGGAGCACTCAGGACAAAGAAATTTTCAAGAACCTCTGAATTCTCAGTGGGGTGAGGGATTGCATCTGGTGCAAACCAGTATCAGAAATAAGAATGCTGGTCAAGCCACAGCAGTAGTGGGGAGCAGAGGGTCAGGAGCCACTGGATTTTTTTCTTTTAAATATAGGTCCCACAGGGGTAGCAGTAGAGCAGAGAAGGCCCTGAAATTTGGGTGAAACCAAAACATTTGGAAGTGGGATTTTCCCATTTAATATTTTCAATAAGGCTTGTTATAGCTTAGTTACTATATTTAGTAATTAATAGTAGATGCCTATACACCCTTTTTATGTCCCTATTTCCTGATGAATTGACCAGTAATTTTATATAGTTTATTTAACAGACCTGTGGTAGAGATATTTTAAAACTAAATTTTCAAATGGCTTTAGAGAAGTTGTTCAGGGGATTTTGTCCTTGGTTACATAGCTAATAAGTGGCAGAGTTGGAGTTCTTCCTCCACTGTGGCACCAGTACCAACCACTCTTTCTTGGTTAGGTGGCTTATAGAAAGTCTGAGCTCTAGTAGCACCAGGACCTTCTCCCCTCTCACTCCGTCTCTGGTTCCCCAGACACACCTCTCCTCCACAACAGCCCTTGATTTTCTTGGCTCTTTGCTCTTCCCTGTGAATTTAAGGGTGAACTTATTACATTCCATAAATAAGACCTCTGTTAGAATATTGATTGGACATTGATTGGAATTACATTAAATTTAGAGGTTACTTTGGGAAAGACTTGACATCTTTATGATATTAAATATTCCTTTCTATGAACGTAGAGTATCTCTCTAATCAGATATCCACTCATGTACTTCAATAATATTTTGTAATTTCTTCCCATAAAGTATATATTTATTCCAAGACTCCTTGTAGATTTTTATATTCTGATATTATGAATGAGATGTTTTCTTATTATCTTTTCTAATCAATTATTATTATATAGAATTTCAATTGATTTTTATATGCAAATTTTTTCTCCAGAGAGCTAGCTGGATTCTCTCTTCTTTTTGCTATGCTGTGGATCAAACACAGGGCCTGAAGCATGCTAGGCAAGTGCTCTACCACTTAGCTATACCCCCCAGTCCTGTGGAATTCTCTTTTATGCAAATAAAGACAGTTTTGTTTCCTGTTTTCAATTCTTATGTGTGTTAGAATGGAATTGCTGATGTTCAACACAATGGTGAGCAGAAGCAATCATGTAGCATTTTTGCATTGTTCTTAAAGGGACAGTGTTTCTAATGTTTAACAAACTAACATGTTAATGTTAAGTATATTATTTGTTTTAGGTTTTAATCAATATCCTGTCTCAGGTTGGAGATTTTTTTTTTTTAATGTTTCTAGTTTGCTGAACGTTACTTTTATCCTGAAAAACTTAGACCTTTTTCTGAGTTTGCTGAGATAATCACATCATTTTTCTCATTTAATCTAACATTATGGTTTATTATATTAATGGAGCTCCTTGCCTTTCTCAGATATGCCCTACTTTGTCATGAATTCAGTTCGATGATATTTTACCTAAGGATTTTTAAGTCTAGTGTTATAAAGAGAATAATCTATGATTCCTTCCCTTTCTCCCTCTTTTCCACTTCTTCCTCACCTTCCTTCCTTCTCTTATTTCAACACTGAAAATTTACTTACCCCCCTCTATGAGTTAATTTCCATCTCTTTC
Organism: Geosciurus inauris; assembly: GCA_004024805.1. NCBI lineage: Eukaryota > Metazoa > Chordata > Mammalia > Rodentia > Sciuridae > Geosciurus > Geosciurus inauris. Next base: position 22,420 of record PVHX01014856.1, read on the forward strand.
CTTTCTTTGAAACAGTTTGTTTATATTCAAGATAATTGACTTAGGTATGTGCCAGGCTAGGCCCTCTTCTAGTCACTGGGGAGATAGTGACATACAAGCCTGACCTATTCCTCTGGGTCCTTGGGAGTGGGAAAAAGTCTTGATTTCCATTTCAATTTCTCTCATGGTTTTGAATTTCTTCAGTATTTCTATTTTTATTTAATTTGTTTTTTAGATTTTTCTTAGGAACTTTCCTAATATATCTGTTTACCAAGTTATTGATATTAAATGATCACTGTATGAAATTATGATTTTTATCAACTGTAGATAGAGCATTGTCTTCTTTTTGTTCCTCTGTAACATTGCTTATTTCTGACTTTTCCCTCTTGCTGGGTCTGGTTAAAGGTTTATCTGTTATTATTATGCTAATCTTATTAGTTTTTGCAAGGATCCATCTTTTAGTTCTTAATTTCTGTTCTTCACTTTACTATTTCCTCCTATTTCTTTTATAAAAAATTTCCATTTCTAGGTTCTTGAAATGACTACATAACTAATTTATTTCCAATCTGTCTATTAAAAAGTGAAAGGAACTAGTGCCTTTTGGAGAATGGCTGAGTCCAAATCTGGGGCAGAAAATATATAAAATGAGCCTGGAACATCTGTCACAATAGATAACAAAGAAGCAATCAAAGACTACCAGGGTCATAACAATAGGACCCTGACGTCTAATTAAAGGGGTTCATTCTCCCTGGCCAAAGATGGGACAATATGACCATCAAAAAGAATAATATCTGCAGAGGATTGAAATACATCATGTATATTAAAATCTATGAGCTCATAATGACACTAAAAATATTCCTCATGCAATGCTTGATGTTAGTGCATTAACTCATTATTCTAGAAACTCTTAACCAAAAGAGAATGTCAGGATTTATCCTGTTTTTCCTATACAGACTATACCTCAAGGAATCTAAGGAGAGTTGGTGAAGGAGAGCTCTTTTTGAAATAATTTTAATGAATGAGATAGACTTAGGATAGCACCACTTTGCCATCCTTAATGAGCATACTGAGTTAAGCAAGGATCCTTCATGACTGCAAAAGCTTGCCTGATTGATGCAGTAGGAAGTACCTGCCACCACTTATAAATTATTCTTGCCCAAAATGCAGCCTTGATTGAATTGCATCCCAGCATCTAACCAGCAGTTTATGGGAAGCACCGTGAACAGAAGAACACGTCAGCTTCCATGGGAGTGGAATCAATAAAACTCAGACTGTGGAAACCTCTACAGGAAAAACATAAGACTTCAACAAATAATTAGCAAGGAGAGAGGAGAAAAAGAGGAAGAGAGGGAGGGGGAGGGAGGGAGAGAGAAAGGAGTGGAATTTACAGATTAAAAGATACTTAAAAGACATAAATTAAATGCAATAAATGAACTTTGCTTGGAATCCTGATTCAAACAATGTGAAAATTATTAGAGAATTATTATTAGTTGTAATGATACAGTTGTTTGGTTAAAAAGGGGTTGGTATGTCTTGTAGAGATATACACTAAAGAATTTATGGATTAAATGTATGGTACCTTTTGCTCCAAAATAATTCAAGATAGTCGAGTGTTGATAATGGTTGAAGCTGGGTGAATGGAAGAGGTTTATTACACTCTCTTCTCTATTTTGTACATGTTTGAATTTTCCTACAATTAAAAAGAATGGATTTAAAGTTTTAAATCAGCCTCTAAATAGTAATTCAGCTTCATCTTACACGTTTTCTAGGTAGCACTTTTGTTGTTCAGTTCTAGACATTTTCATTTTCTATTTTGAGTTCTACTTTAAACAATGAATTATTCAGTGATGCATTTGTGTACACAAAATTTGTATACTTTATCATACATATATCTTACATGTTACAAGCATATTATTCATTTCTGATTTAATTGTTATAGCAAGAAATGTTTCCTGTATTAATGATTCTTTGAAATTATTTGATACTTCTTTTGTGACCTGATAAAGGGATGTAGGGTTAGGTTCAATCTTTCTTTTAAACTATTTAAAAATGTTAATGTAGCATCTGATTTTGTAAAGGATATGCATTATTTATTTTGTGGGTTCAGATTCTCCTTTTTTCTACTGGATCAGTTTAGTAATTGTGTTGTTTTTTATTCTTATACTTTTCATTTGCTTCATCTATCATTTTTGATCTATTGTAGAGCTGTGCTTAGAGATTCTTTAATTTTCTTTGTAATTTTATATTTTTTTAGTGTGTACTCACTGAGCCTTATTGAGTTGGTTTTTGACCTCAGTTTTGGAGCCTGTTCTGGTTATTCATGTAGCATACCTTTGTGGTATAACATAACCACCATTTTCATTGTGCTCACGGATTCTGAGTCAAGAATTTAAGCAGCAAACAGCATGGATGGCTTGTCTCTTCTCTGTCACCTGTGGGGTTTCCTCTGGGAAGATGCAGATATAGTTGGGAGTATCCTGAGGGACAGGGTGCTGTAATCACTGGGACACTACTTTGCTTGTGTGTCTAGGGTCTGAGCTGGGTTGACTCAAAGACTGAGATTTCACATGTCTCTTCCAAAGGCTTGACCGTCACACAGCATGGTGGCCAGGGTCTGAGAGGAGCACCCACAGGGCATGTCAGGAGAGCAAGCATTCCCAAACACCTGGGTGATCACTCAAGTTTGCCTCTGGCTTTGCCCCTCTACAGTCTCAGCATCACTTCTGCTGCATCTTACGATTTCCACTCTGATTCAGGGTAAGGGAAATTAGACTGTACCTCTTCTTGGGGAGTGTCAGAGTCACACCACAGAGGAAAATGTGGGATGGGTGATGTTTTGTGGCCAGACTTGGGAAATATACTCTCTGTCCCCCAGAGCCCGTGTTGTCAGGGGACTAGCTTTCATCATTACATATATTTTTGTTTCAATGTTCGTTTTATTATTATGTCATGTTCCTCTTTATTTTTATTAATCTTACTAACCTTAGAGTCTTTTTTTGATGCAGTTAATACTTATTGCCTAGGGTTTTGTTTATTTGGGTTTTTTTTGATAATGTTTTCACAATATGTCTTATTCATTTCCCATCTTTCTTATAGTTTTATTTTAGGTTGGTGTTTAAAAAATTTTTATAACCTCAATAATTTAAATGGTGAATTTAATCAGTTTACATGAATCACAGTTCATTTTAGAATTAATTCCACCATCTTATTTTACCATCTTCAGAAGATGTAGACTGGCATGCCTCTTCAAGAAAAATGGGGAGAATTAACTCATGGAGAAAAATGGGCAAGGTGTGATTTAGAGTACTCCAGCCACTGCTCTAATGCCTGATGGCCAATGCTTTAAATTTCTTTTAAAAAGAGCAGATTTGTGTTTTTTTTTATTTCCCTGATGTGGGAAAAGGAGAAAATGCAAATGCTCATAGATGGGGGTAAATTATTTTCTCTCTCATCTGCCAGACACAAATGGTGGTTAGTAAATTACTGGTGATTGTTAGAGTCAGGCAGTCATGCAGTCAGCAGGTATTTGTTGAGCATTTACTATATGCTGGGTATTGTGCGGTGTGGAAATACAGTGATGTACATACAACACATTCTCCTGGCCCTTGCGGAGATGATAGTGGAGGGAATGGTCATTAGTAAATGAGGCTCACATTGGGCTCCCTGCTCAGAATCATAGGCATCCACGCATGGGGAGGAGGGAGTGCTATGGAGAATTTGGGTTATTACTCCCACCCCTTGCAAATCTAACTAAGATTACTAATCAGTGGACCTTTGAAGAGGGAGCCGCTCCTGGCTTATCCAAGTTGCCCTAATGTCATCACATAAGTTCTTAGTGCAGAGAACTTTCTGGTGGCACAAGAAAGGGCAGAATGAGTCAGAGATGTCTCAGGGAAAGTCAGAGAGGGACGCTCAAAGCATGAAAAGACCCCTGCTAGCTTGCCGGTGAATGGCGCCCAGTGTTGAGGAAATGGGAACTCTGGTCCTACCACTACTACTGGCTGAATTCTGCTAATCCCAGTGAGCCTGAGAGAGGCCCCTGAGTTTCCTGTACGAACTACAATTTCCCAGGTGCTACCTGGTGACATCTTGAACAGGGACCTCAGCCGTACTGTGCTTGACTACTGACCTGCAACTGCAAGATGAGGAATAAGTATAGGTTTCAGGCATGACATTTGTGGTACTTTGTTACAGTATCAGTAAGAAACCAATGTGAAAGGTACAAGTCTCCTGCACAAGTGGAATGAGCCATGCCTTACAATGGGTCCTCCCAACTGCTTCTTGGTGTCCTGGCTCTGTGGGCAGGTCTCCACTGCTCTCCCACGTTATGCAGAGTGTAATGTGTCTGCCAGCTCTAGGGCCAGAATGCTTGGGTTTAAATCCCAGCACAGTGTTGTGGTCTGGGCAAGTTTTAAAAACTGTCTGTACCTTAGTTTCTTTATCTGTGAAATGGAGATGATGATAGCATCATTTGCGTTGAACTGTAGACAAGATAAAATAGTTAATACATGTAAAGCTACTGCTACTGTCCTACAAACTACTAATCCTGGGTGCATTCCAGAGCCCCGGTCACAAAACCAGAAAGATTGTCCTCAAGCTTTTACTCCATGATTTTCCAAATTTCTTTGTTAAAAATGTTCTGCCTGTGTCTCTGAAAGGTCAGGATGTTTCTCAGAGACTTTCAGTGCCTCCTGGTGCCTGATTGGGGAAGGACAGTTTCTTTCCTGGACCCATAACCATGGGGGAATTTTCAGCAAAGGTGTTATTTCAGACACTGGGGTTAAATAAATAAATTTTGAATTACTTTACTATCCATTGGCTATTGATATAGTAAAAGTTACTTAACCTTTCAGACTGTTTTCCCACCTGGATGAAAGAGCCCATTGCAGTGACATTTAAATGAAGTAATGTAAAATGCCTACTAAAGGGGTTTTAAGTGGCAGATGTGATTATTAGTAGCATTCCCAAGGATACTTTTTGAGGGTCAATGATAAGGCAAGCACTAAGCTAAACCCTGGGACACTACATCCAACAACTCACTAATAGGCAGGGAAAAGCATCAGGTCTCATCTCCCTTGTAGGGACACACACCTTGTCAGGGTCCCCCCTCACCTAGGCTACCATCTTATTCCCACAGCAGGAAGCTGATCTAACTAGGCTTTGCCAGCAATGGACTCTGCCAATGTGAGGTCCCTAATCACTTCCTATGAAGATCAGAATGGTGGCTCAGCTGCATATAGGGATCTGTGTGGGCCAAAGTACCTGCTTTGACATGGAATTTAGTGCTGCCAGTTTGTTCTTTCAATTTTCAGATGCCAGTGAGGTGCTTCTTCAATGCTGATGGGTACAATGTGAAACACAAGTCCAGGGGCAAGTGGGATTGAAATTCAGCAGTTTTGGGGTCCACCACTCATACACCTGATGGGCCGGGCTGGGCTGCTCCAGGCAGGATAGAGCTTTTGAACAGTTTCATCCCCAGACTGTCAGGAATAAACAGGGATGTGTCTGGGGGATTCTGGTGTATGCTCCTCACTTCTTTCTGCGTCTTGTAGATGGTGGAAGTGTCCATGGTTCTGATAGATGCCTCAGCAATGGGCGGGATGCTTGGGGTAAATGTTCTCTCTTTTTTTCTCCCACTCATATTTATGTCTCCCTGTCTCCTTAGTGCATTCCCAACCTAGGGTGGGACCGATGCTGCATTTTCAACAGTGTAGCTGGGGCGAGCACGGTGGTGCATGCCTGTAATCCCAGTGGCTCGGGAGGCTGAGGCAGGAGGATCATGAGTTCAAAGCCAGCCTCAGCAATTTAGTGAGACCCTAAGCAAAAAAAAAAAAAAAAAAAAGAGTGTAACTGGGCAACTACCAAGAGTTCTGTCAAGTCTGGAGGAATGCCCACACTTGTTTCCAGTTAAGTACACATTCTGCATTGGGTCTTCCTGTACACTCTATTGGTGCCATAGAAATCCCTTCTTTGTTTCCTATATACCAACAATGAATCTGTTCTGTAAGAAATAAGGAAAACAATCCCATTCACAATAGCCTCAAAACAAAAACAAAAATAAAATCCTAGGAATAAATCTAACCAAGGTGGTAAAAGACTTCTACAATGAAAACTATAGAACATTGAAAAAATAAATAAAAGAAGACTTCAGAAGATGGAAAGACTTCCCATGCTCATGGATAGGCAGAATTAATATTGTTAAAATGGTCATAATACCAAAATCAATATATAGATTCAATGCAATCTCCATCAAAATACCAATGGCATTTTTCACAGAACTAGAAAAACCAGTCCTTAAATTCATTTGGAAGAATAAAAGACACAGAATAGCCAAAGCAATTCCAAGCTAAAAAAGCAATGCCAGAGGCATTGCAATATCTGATTTTAAATTATACTACTGAGCTAGAGTAACAAAAACTGCATGGTACTGTCATTAAAAACAGACATGAAGACTAGTGTACACAACAGAAGTCAGAGATAAACCCACAGAGATACAGTCATCTGATCCTTGACAAAGATGCCAAAAACTTACAATGGAGAATAAACAGCCTTTGTAACAAATGGTGCTGGGGAAGGTAGTTATCCATATGTAGAAGAATGAGCTAGAGCCTTATCTCAGCCTGCACAAAAATCAACTCAAAATGGGTCAAAGACCTAGGAATTAGACCAGAAACTATGCAACTCCTAGAAGAAAACATAGATAGGGTCAATACTCTAATACATAGGCACAGGTCCCAATAGGACTTCTAAAGTGTAGGAAATAATGCCAAAAGTTAATAAGTGGGATAGCATCAAATTAAACAGCTTCTGCAAAGCAAAGGAAACAATTAGGAATGTGAAGAAAGAGCCTACAGAATGGGAGAAAAATCTTTGCCAGCTATTCTTCTCACAGAAGATTAATATCCATAATATGTAAAGAATTAGAAAAACTTTACCACAAAAATCAGATAACCCAATTAATTAATGGGCAAATGAACTAAATAGGCACTTCTCAAAAGAAAAAACACAAATGGCCAACAAATACATGACAAAATCTTAAACATCTCTAGCAATCAGGGAAATACAAATCAAAACTATATTGAGATTTAGCCCGGCACGGTGGTGCATGCTTGTAATCTCAGCAGCTCAGGAGGCTGAGGCAGGAGGATCGTGAGTTCAAAGCCAGTCTCAGCAAAAGTGAGGTGCTAAGCAACTCAGTGAGACCCTGTCTCTAAATAAAATACAAAATAGAGCTGGGGATGTGGCTCAGTGGTCGAGTGCACCTGAGTTCAATTCTCAGCACCACAAAACAAAACAAAAAAACTATACTGAGATTTTATCTCACACCAATTAGAATGGTAGTAATGCTCAAAAATACAAACAATAATAAATGCTGGAGAGGATGTGGAGAAAAAAGAACACAGTTATACTGTTGGCAGGATTGTAAATTGTTATAACCACTTTGGAAATCAGTATGCAGGTTCTTCAAAAGACTAGGTATGGAACCACATAGACTCAGCTGTACTATGCCTCAGTATTTATTCTGAAGAATTAAAGTCAGCATGCTATAGTGATACATGCATACCTATGTTATAGCAGCACAATTCACAATAGTCAAACTATGGAACCAGCCTAGGTGTGCATCAATGCATGAATGAATAAAGGAAATGTGATATATATGTCTGTATGTATATATGTTATATATATAATGTGATATGTATACAAATACACACAATATTTTATTCAGCCATAAAAAAATTCAGCCATAAAAAAAAGAATTATGTCATTTGCAGGAAAATAGGTGGAACTAGAGACCATTATGTTAAGCAAATAAGCCAAACTCAGAAGATCAAGGGTCATATGTTTTCTCTCATATGTGGAAACTAGAGAGGAAAAAGGAAAAGAAATGTAGGGGGATCTTATGAAAATCAAAGGGAGATCAATAGAGGAAAGAGACCAAGATGTGGGAGTTGAGGAGGGAGGGGGGAGTGCTATGGGCCAAATTATATTGTTATATTGTGTACATGTATGAATATGTAATAACATATCATCCTCATGTACAGTTATAATACACCACTAAAAATGTGGGAAGAAAAGAAACTAAGTATTTCAGTAATAAATGGTATTGGTTTTGTGCCCCTTCCCCCAAAAAAGAAAAAGAAATCCTTCTTTGACCTTTAAATAACTTCAAAAATATTTATAACATAAAGGCATAGATTTCCTTAAAATTCTGACAATTTTATAAAAGACATGATTAATATTTATTGACTGTCTACACTTGCAGTTGCTTTATATAGACTATTTATTTCATTGGGTTTTGATAAATCCAGGTGAAGTAGCCTTTACTTTACTTGAAAAAAATAAAAAGAAGAAAAAGCACAGAGAAATTTAAAAAGCTGTGCCAAATCCCACAGTTAGAAGCTGACGTGAAGAAACGTCGAGCGATGTGCCGGAAGTCACGTGGATCGCTTGCCATGCGAGCTTGAACCAAGGCCACTTCCAATCACACTTCATTGGGTCACTTGAGTCAGGCAGTCATGCCTGACTTTAGGCGGGGAGTATGTGTGGTCCTACAAGAAGTCTAGGCAAGTTCCCTTATCTGAAAAGAGGTAATGATAATTGCTCCTATATCATGGGGTTGTCATGAGAGTGAATGAGCGAATGCACATTAAATGCTTTGAATTGTGCCTGGCACCAGCTAAGCACTTGTTAAGTATCAACTGTTAGTATTCCTTCTAAGGGATGAGCCATCTGACATATTCAACTATGTGAATTAATTTACCCATTTTTTAAACTCGACCTTGTACCTCCTAAATACCGGTGAGGATTATGGAAATGGGAAATGAAGGTGATGCTTTAAAGTAATAAGTTATAATTCCAAACCTTGACTCACGTTGAGATCTACCAGAGAGTATTCAGAAATATTATGAAGGGCACAGAGTCAACGCTCCAATTTTGCTTATTTTTATGTCACTAACTTTTAAGGTATTGTCAAGTTTGTGATGACAGTTTTGAGATTTGTTTATTTTATGCTTTAAGTTAGCAGAATATATCTCCTAATTCCTTCACTTTTACTAATTTTCTCTAACAGTATGTGAAAATGAAACTTGCCTGTTAGCCGGTTGAGACCTAAAAAGATTACCAGTTCCCAGAAAGCAATCAGGCCTCCGGCTTTCTTGGTGGAAAGCAAATCGTCGTACAACCACTAGAGGGCAGTAGCCACTCACTGATATTGCAGGACCGGCGTCTTGCTTTCCCCAGAAAGGGAGCACTGGAGATGACCGGCTAAAACTGGTACTCACTTAACAGACGAGGAAACTGAGTCTCAGGGAGGAGAAATTGTTTCCTCTAGACCATATAAGGTATGAACGGTAGTTTTGGACCTGAAACCTGACTCAAAGTTTAAGGTTAGTAATTTAAAATGCCACTGTAACTCAGAAAATCAGGCACGTTAGTCATTAGAACTTAAACAACTTATACTAGATAAAAAAAAAAAAAAAATGTCACCGACAAAAAAGAAAAGTGATAAGATTAAATGTTTGACTTATTTTTGTGTGTGCCCAAAAAGGAAATCCTGGCACTTTCACTACAGGTGAAGGAAATTGTAATGATTTAGAAGACACTGTTGACAGAGCAACACCAGAAAGCCAGGGCATTGTAAGGAAAAGGCAGATTCTCAAGAGGAGATTAGGTAGGGAACCCAAAATGACCAGGGTTGAAGGCACCCACACCTGGGTCTCAGGCAGGCATCACTGGACAGCCAACCAAGGTTTGAATTGAAGTACTGGCTGAGACCCTAAGAATCTGAAGACTATGATGGGAATCTGACTCGAAGGCAATATCATTTTAGCTAGAGATCCAAGATAGTCTTCTATACCATGGATAAGTCTTCTCCAAAGTGGACAACAGTTATCTATGAACAGCCTACACCAGGTGAATGCTTAATCAGGATCCATCTGTATTAATTAGAATTAGGTTTGGCTATTAAAGAAACAGAGGTCCCAAATAACAAAGACACAAGACAGAATTTATTTCTTAGAGTGCAAATATTGGTATTCTGGGGATGGTATGCAGCTGAGCTTCACAAAATCCTGAGACCTGAAGACTTCTCCCGGTTGATCTCATATGCTTGGCCTTGGTTCCCACAATCCCTTTGTATCCCAAAAAGGCTGCAGCAGATTCTGACATTTTGTCTACATTCTAGTTAGCAATGAGAAAAAAACGAAGGAAAGGGCAAAAGGGTAAGTATCAGTCATCTGTTTAGGAAGATAATGAAACTTGTACCCATGCTGTATTGACCAGAACTTGGCTACATGGATATGGGCCCTGAGAGCTAGGCTGGGAAATGTAGTGTTTACTCTGCTCAGATTAAACTTATGGGTTTATTACTGTGAAATAAAAGAAAGATGGGACGTTGTAGTTGATGAGCTTTGTGAGGTAGTCATGGACATATAACTCCTAGATTCCCCCTCAAGGAGGGATTGCTGCCCATTTATGTTGGAGAATGTGGTCAGAAGGTAACTTTCAGTTGTCAGTCTCTTCAGGGTTGACCTCCACCACAGGGAGCTGAGGTCGCACATCCTCTAAAAGCCCTCATTGGGTGACTTTACAAGGTAGAAGAAAAAGGCTCAACCTTTTCATCTCTACAATCAGTACAACTATAATCAGGCCTACACTGCCTGCTAATCCTGCTTTTGCCTTAGGTTTCTCTTAACTCTTCCAGTCATTGTTACAATATGTTCTAAGGAGCTCTGGACCATTTGGACATTCTGGAGAACATCACATGGGAATGTCACCTCAGTGACACAGTGCTGATCAGACTGGATAGCCAGCTGGAGGGTTTGTAGATGCCTGCCCTCCAAAAGTGAGAGAACAAGTTCTGTGAACATGGAAAGACTTGTATGCCTAGAGAGTTTAATGATTAGGGAGTGCTAGGACTCAAAGTAAAAAAGGTTATTGCATCCATCTTCCATCTCCTACCAAAAGGAAAGACATAATACTTGCTGGATTTCTTTAGGTTTTAGATGAAAGATACTTTACATCTAAAGGTACTTATTTGGTATATACACTGAATAATGTAAGAGGCTTCTAGCTTTAATGGAGCCCCAAGCTGGAAATGGATCTGTACATTGGGCTCTACAATATGGCAGATACTGTGATGTTAGGGATGTAAGTGGTAGGAAAAGATGCTGTGTGGAGCTTGCCTTTCAAAAAGCAACTTCTGTTGTGCTGCTGGGCTCTGAACAAGTTATGCCATCTGACCATGGGCCACCATAGATGATCATATGGCTGGAGCTGCTCATCATGAGCTGGGTCCTGTTAAAACCACCAAGCCGGGCTGAGGGTGTGGCTCAGTGGCAGAGTGCTTTCCTCCCATGTGTGAGGCACTGGGTTCGACCCTCAGCACCACATAAAAATAAATAAAACACAATAAAGACACTGTGTCCATGTATAACTAAAAAAAATATTTTAAAAAAACAAAAAACAAAAAAACCACCAAGCCACAGGTTGGATGATCCCAGCGGTAGTCCATTGTAATGTGGAACTGCTACATCTGGGATCATGAATGAGTAGGACTGGAGAAGTAAACAAAGTGATACCCCAGGCTCCTAGCCCACAACATGTTGTATCAAAACTGTGATGTGTATGGGGAATCGTGTTTAACCAACCAACTCAAACAAGCTGGTTTATGGGTTGGCTTTATATGTAGACCAAAAATGGATGGTAAACTGTGCATGGTGGCACACACTTGTAATCCCAGCAGCTTAGGGGGCTAAGACAGGAGGATCATGAGTTCAAAGCCAGCCTCAGCAACTTAGCAAGTATATGCATTGAACAAAATGCTTTTTAAAAATGGGGTTCTATGTTCCAATTAGGAAGAATACATAGGTCTAGAAACAAAGATGCTAAAACCAGAATGGCTTCTCTTACCAATGGCCACCCCCCTACTCTCAAGGACCTACAGAGGGACTTTACAATTCATGTCCTGAAAATCTACACTCTGTAAGGTTAGAAGTTCTGTTTGCCAAAGGAGCCACTTTAATCAGAGATCATATCAGTGGTCCCATTTAATTTTAAGCAACTATGCTCTGCTTGGGCACTTGGGCATCCTTGTGGCTAGGGGTCAGCAATAAAGAAAAGGTATACCAACTGCAATCTGGGAAGGTACGGTAACTAGGGTCTCAAGACACTTGAGGATGAAGGTCTTGGTAAATCCACGGGTAAGCCACTGAAGCCTGCAGAGGTGCTAGCTGAATGCAAGAAACATCTAAAATGGGATGTGGAAAGGGAAAGCAATGAGGATGAATCATGGCCCTAGTTCACCCCATCACTCTCCCTCTATATTAGTTTGCTTGGGCTTCCATAACAAAATACCACAGATTGGTGTTAAACAATAGAAATTCATTTTCTTAGAGTTCTGCAGGCTAGAAGTCCAAGATCAAGGTGTCACCAAGTTTATTTTTTTTTAAGACCTCCTTGCCTTGCAGATTATTATCTTCTTGCTGTGTGTCCTTGCATGGTCTTTCCTCTGTGAACATGCATTTTTGTGCCCAAATTTCACTTCTTGTAAGAACCTTTATCATATTGGTTTAGGACTTCCCCCCACCCCAGGACCTCATTTTATTTAATTACCTCTTTAAAGACCTTATTTAGAAATATAGTTATATTCTGAGGTTAGCTTCAGTGTGTTAATTTTGGGTGGACACTATACAGCCCATAACACCTTCTTAAGAACTGATTCTCAAGAAGAGAGACACAACAGAATCCTTGAGTTGCTGCTCCATAAGTATATATGAGAAGTGGATTTGAGTATTACAAAGGGTGGCTGTGATAGACATGGAGATCTACCAGTCAGATAAATTGTGAGTGTGGTCAGCATAAACCTTCTGGCTGAAGGTTTGGCCTCAGCTATAGCAAACCATATTATCTGAAATCACACCTTTATGATATGATTACCCTTATGGGACAGCCTACATCTGGTGACAGAGCAAAGCAGGAATATAAAAACTCAACCTGGCCGGGCACAATGACTAATTCCTCAGTCTTGTCCCCACATGAATTGTTCATCCCCAGTGGTTCCAGGCTGCTCTGTTAAATTACTGAAGCACATAAAAGAAAGCACATGTTTCAGTGAGGTCTTTGCTTGCTTTTATCTTATCTCTCTTTACGTTAGCACATACTTTTCCATGGTGTGATGCTTAGTTTAATATAAAAACCTGAAGGTAGTTCTACTTTTTCTGTCCATGAACTTTTCCATCATTTCATATTTAGTCTCCTCCATATTCTTCTCCCACCTTCCATTCTTCTTCCTCTACCTCGTCCCTTCCTGCATTTATTGACTCCTAGACATGAGGAGAATACACTTGGGCAAAGAAACAAAGACATGGTTCCTTCTTTCAGGAAGCTCCCAGTCCTTGGGGGAAATAGACATGTGATCTCAGAGTGCATGCCCAGGACAGTAATGTGAGCTAACAACTCCTTGAATGTATGGTATGCAACCTCTTGGAGGAGGAGAGCTTGGTCTGAGTGCTAAAGGATGGGAAGAAAATATATAGTCCTCCATATTCACAGGTTCCACATCCATGGCTTCAACCAACTGGAAAATATTTGGAAAAAATTGTGTCTGTACTAAATACCAGACCTTAAATTATACTACAGAGCTATAATAACAAAAATGGCATGGTACTGGTACCAAAACAGACATGAAGGTCAATGGTACAGAATAGAAGACACAAGGACAAACACACATAAATACAGTTGTCTCATACTAGACAAAGGTGCCATAAACATACAAAGTAGAAAAGATAGCCTCTTCAACAAATGGTGCTGGGAAAACTGGAAATCCATATGTAACAAAATGAGATTAGAACCCTATCTCTCACCCTACACAAAACACAACTCAAAGTGGATCAAGGACCTAGGCATTAGATCAGAGACCCTATGCCTTCTAGAAGGAAAAATAGGCCCAAATCTCCATCATATCAGCTTAGGAACTGAATTTCTCAACAAGACTCCAAAGCACAAAAAGTAAAATCAAGAATCAATAAATGGGATGGAATCAAACTAAAAAGCTTCCTCATAGCAAAGGAAACATTCAAGAATGTGAAGTGAGAGCTTACAGAATGGGAGAAAATCTTTTGCCACCTGTAACTCAGAGAACTAATCTCGAGAATATATAAAGAACTCAAAAAACTTAACACCAAAAAAAAAAAAAAAAAAAGGAAAAGAAATACAAAATAAACAAACAAACAAAAAAAAACCCCTAATAACCTAATCAATAAATGGGCAAAGGAACTGAACAGGCACTTCACAGAAAAAGAAATATCTGTCAACAAATATATGAAAAAATGTTCAACATCACTAGCCATTAGAGAACTGCAAATTAAAATTACACTGAGATTTCATCTCACAATGATCAGAATGACCATTATTAAAAATACAAGCAGCAATAAATGTTGGCAAGGATGTGGGGGAAAATGTACACTCATATTGCTGGTGGGTCTTCAAATTGGTGCCACCACTCTGGAAAGCACTAAGGAGATTCCACAGAAAACTTGGAAAGGAACCACCATTTGACCCAGCTATCGCACTCCTCAGTTTATACCCAAAAGACTTAAAATCAGCATAGTATAGTGACATGGCCACATCAATGTTTATAGCAGCTCAGTTCACAATAGCTAAGCATGGAACCAACCTAGGTGCCCTTCAACAGATGAATGGATTAAAAAATGTGATATATATGAACAATAGAATATTACTCAGCCATAAAGAAGAATGAAATAATAGCATTTGCTGGTAAGTGGATGGAACTGGAGACTATCATGCTAGAAGCACTTTAGACAAATGGGAATGAAGGGAAAGGAGAGGTGATGGGAATAGGAAAGACAATGGAATGAATTGGGCATCACTTTCCTGTGTTCATATGTGAGTACATGACCAGTGTAACTCTACATCATGTACAGCCACAAGAATAAGAAGTTATAATTCATGTGTGTATAATATGTCAAAATACATTCTACTGCCATGTATAACTAAAAAGAACAAATAAAATGTTTTTTAAAAAGTATTGTCACCACAAAAATGATTAGTATGTGAGATAATGCATATGTTAATTAGCTCTACTTAGTCATTCCATAGTGTATACATATTTCAAAACATTGCACATGATAAACAAAATTTTTGTCAAAAAATGTGTCTGTACTGAACACATACGAGCTTTTGTTTCTTGTCAGTATTTCCCTAAATAATACAGTATAACAATGATCTATATAGCAGTTACATTGTGTTAGGTATTATGTGTAATCTGGAGATGATTCAGAGTATACCAGAGGATTGTGTAGGTTATATGCAAATACTATATCAATTTATAAGGGACTTGAGCATTTGCAGAGTTGTATATTTGTGTGTGTTGGATGTGGGGATAAGGAAACAATCTCTTGTGGATACTGAGTGTTGACTGTGGTAATGTTTGACTGTGGATTCTCAGCTTGTTTTGGAGTTTAATCTCTATATAATTAATATACAAATATAATTAGTTTATCATTTTTGATATAATGATAGTTTCTGATTTATATGAAGAGTACTTGAAAACAATTATTTTAATATGAAATTTCTACATCAACTTTTATCTCTTTGTGGCTAATTTACCTCATAAACCATTGCATTTCAAATGGCAGAAAAACCAACTTCATCCTAAGTATAGACCACATCATCCTAAAAATATCAAGAAGAGCTGTGATAATCAAAAAAAGTTTAATAATGTGCTGGGTGTTTCCACATTTCCTTTGAATTTCTGGGTACACACATGCAGATTTGCTCATCCCATGTGAAACTCGACATTTTTAAAAGAGTAATATTTTCCGTCAGAGCACAGCTCTTCACAAGGTGCCCTTTTTCAAATCTAAGATCTAGTGTCTTGTGGATTATTCTGAGGCTCCTGGTGCCAGCATCCTTTCCTCTCTCTGAACATTTGTGTGCTCTCACTTTCCAGGCTGCAAGTTTGCTAGATGCTGCTCTGCCTCTAGGTGATGGTAAAGTCAGGCTTTTTTTGCCTTGTACCAGATATTTAGCTAATTTTCCCATTTTTTTTTTTCCAGGAGAAATAAGAAAGACAACTATACTGATTGCTAATCTATCCTAACTTTCTTACAGTTGTCAGATACTGTAACACTTGAATGATTTACTTCTTGAGAGATTATATTTTAATCATTTTAAAAGCCATATTATTACTTATATATCATTTTCATCAACAATTTCATTGGCACAAACTCTTTAACTATTTAGAGCTAGGTAGAATTTATAGTAGAAATAACACAAGTTCTGTTAATGTATAATGTCTTAGAATTATCTAGCATTTATAATCAAGTTTAATGGGAAAATTGAACAAAAATAGAAATCTAAATAGTAACTGAAGAACTAGTCATTCTAATTTAGAAGGGGCCATGAATGATTTAGATTTGTTTTAAGTTTTACATCCCCCATTTCTCATGAAAATAAATCAGATTAATATTAGCTTTTAGAAAGTAACAAGTCATTTACAGTAAAGTCAGTCAGTCCTTCAGCAATCATGGAGCACTGAACTAGTTCTGAGTTTTCTCTCCTCACAAACGAGTTTTAACAATCTTGAATCCTTTGCAGAGAAAGAGATGGAGCTCTCAGTCAGCACCTGGACAGCACCAGGGGCCACTTCTCAGTGTACAATAGAAAGAAGTTAGAAAACAATGTTCTAAGGTGCTCTTCACAGCAAGACCATCAGGCTACAGTTAGCCTGCCTTGCAGATACACTGGGGTCAAAACAACAACTCCAAAAGTTGGCTTAGACCATCTCAACTGCTCAACTGCTGCCTACTTAGTCAGGGTAAGCCTGAAGGATGAAGAGAAAATCTTCAAAAAGAGTATACGCCCACTGGCCTCTTGAAGATCTGGAGTTCTCTTGACAAGCCATCCCCTCTGTATCTCCATTGTGAAGCCTGTCTTTTTTCCAGAAATGCATCAAGACCCCATAAATGACCCTTGAGGTGAATGCTCCTACTTATTAGTTTTACCTAGTCACAAGCATATATCCAAATCCTTGAGAAATGATGCTATTTGCCTACAAAGCCAAAACAAATCAAATACTCATCACATCCTCTGTTAATGCATTTGACATAAATTGCATTCAGCTGAACTAGGGTGTGATCAGATGGCTGTTTGATAGCAGCCATTTGTACACGCTGCTCACTTATGCTCTGGGTTTATTACTGATATTATTCTGCACAAAAAATGAATCTTCTCATATTGAGAAATTAACTTGTTCTTATTGGATAAAGTCTAGAGGTCACAAAAATGCTACAATTAGTTCAGTGCTTCTATCTCCCAGTGTCTGTATTGCAACAAATTATGAAGTGCAGTTATGTTTATAGAACATCAGAGAATTTGGAAAATTCATTGAATTCTGTTGAGACAAATCATTTAGAATTGGCTTTGGCTTTAGATTGAATTATTTGTGGTTTCATTTGGTGCTTTGCCATCTTGTATACACATGTGAGGAGGCCTCAGGGGCAGGATTTTGGAGAGAGTTCCAAGTCCAAGAAGGAAAGCAGAATAGTTACATATACAGGGTCAGTTTCTTGAACTTATCTAAAAACCAACTGTCTGAGAGATAACTCTGCTAAAACCTAGCATATGGCATCTCTGCTGCAGTTTAGAACTCAGATTAACATGTGCTATTGCTCTGAGGATTGAGGATGAGAAAAATGAAACACTAATGCACGATGGACCACTATTGTGTGGATGACCAGGATTCTGCAAGAGGAACTGTCCTGCTCCCTGTGTTTGTGGATAAGAATTAGCTTATCTTCTTTCTATATCATTTTCTGAAGGAATAGAGCTGACTTCAGATATCACAAAGCAGAATTTATCAGACCAGATAAAATACCTTGAGGAAAAACATTCAGTACTTACTTGAAGTGTGTCAAACAATTAATCTATCTTCTTGCAAAGGGCTATGAGGGGAAAATGCATTCTGGGAAGTCAAGTGGAATAGGTAGCTCAGTGCAAACATCTTAGTCCTTTTCTTTTTCTTTTTTTCATATTCCCACCTTTGCTTGTAATCTTCCTTCTCTTTCCCCTCCTTCTCTTTGTCCTTCTTCTCACCTTCTTCCCACCTTTCCTGTTTAAACTTGGGCACAGTCCAAGGAAAGGTGGAGAGGAGGAAAGAAGCATTTTGGATCCAAGGTTCCTCAGGCAACAGTTTTGGCTAAAACAAAAGGATGAAGTTGGGAGATAGTTTGGACATGTACACATGGAGATGGCCCCTTTATAGACTTCCACACATCATCTGATCAAGCAGGATGCAGAATGAAGAGATAAGGATACAGTTAGTCCCAAAGGACAGTATTGAGTCGGAAATCGATGTGGTAAGAATGGTACTTAGAAAGACATTCCAGTAATGAGTGGTACTAACTGTTTCATAAGCTAATTTTTCTTTATCAAGGTACAGAGCCACCCATCTGTCCTGGTTCTAAGTCACAGAATCTGCACGTGTCTAATCAACTGAAGAGTTTATTATGGACAGCAGGAATTCACTCAGAAAAACTTGAAAGTACTTCCCAAATATACACCCAGTCATTTCTTACCTCTATCTGGGATTAAGGTGTCTCTTCAGGACACCCAGGTTTTCCCTCAAGGCTCAACTGCAGCAGCTCCTTTTCAGGGGTCTTCTCTGTCCTCCTCTGTTCTTGTGTTTTCCTCTGTCACTGCTTGTAGCTGTTTACTAGGATTATTTAAAAGAGTTAAGAGTAGGAGGGAACATGTTACCCCAGTCTTCCTTAACCCACCCACATGGCCCAATCTAGTCAAGCCTTCTTAACCACAAAACAGCAACAAAAACAAAAACCCAAACCAGGCCTCTTCATTGGCATAGTAAATTTAAAAAGTAACTAACGTACTGATCTGAGCTATTCCTAATATCCCAGGGTCTTGTCCAGGAAGGATATGGCTATTGATGGACATGATGTCAGACTGGGTCTAGACAGCTCCTGGGCTCCCCACCTTCAGAGACTTTACCACTTTATCTGATCAAGATCAAGCAGGATACAGAATGGAGGGAAAATGATGGAAAACTCATTTCTTTATAGCAGTTTTCTTCCTAGGGTAGTTATTCCAGAAATTGTTCTTTATTTCTCATTGGCTGATTTCTATCTAAGGACCACTTGGTAGAAACAGGAGTCTACATCTTATTAGCATTCTTTAGTAAATTTCATAAAAACCTCCGAATCAATTCTTGTGCAAGTGCTTGATGCCCAATATAAACTTGTTACTTTTGCTTCTGTTTACATGCCCAACTTCAACAAAACAACCTTGTTCTCTTTATCTCATAAAGTATAATAGTCACAAATGATATTTTAATAAATTTATTGTACACTTTGGCAAGAAGAAAAACAAAGGGGAAGTCTATTTTCGATTTAGACAGCCCTAGGGACTTTAGGTGTGATTTGAGAGGCAGGGGGAGATTTTCAGGTGGCTGGAAGAGCATGGGCAGAGATACGAATAAAAGCCCAGGACTTTTACATGAAGCAGGAGAGTGCTGTGGTTTTAGGGGGCTGGCTCTACAGGAGATAAATCTGGAAATGTGGGTTGAAGTTATCCTGGGTAGGGTCCTGAACTGGGTGGGCAATAGTGGGCCACTGACTGGCACACTTGGTGCTATAGTTTAGATGTTGGTTTGGTGGCAATATGTAATCTGTTTCATCTGTTACCATCCAGCTCCAACAATAGAATGCAGAGCCCTGTTGAGTTTTTATAACTCTACAGAGAGCACTACAAAGTCACTGTCTTCCATCTTAGCTTTCTTCAGCCCTGATTAGCAACCCTTCTATGTGCCACCAGCCTGTCACTCTCATGTTCTCCACAGTAAACCATTCCTTTATTAAAAACTGTTTCCTTATGACCCTTGGGAATTTTTATTCAGCAGGTCTGTAAAAGCCCCTCATCTGGTTCTTTTGTGGTTAAAACAAGTCTTATAGGCAGTGGAAAAACACCAAAGAAAGAAAACCCCAACATAATCAAGGGAATGCCTGTGATTTACATCTGAGAAAGTTTACTTAAGGTGAAGAATGAAGAAGAAGTTGTAGTAAGAGGAGAGTCAGGACTTGAGTCAGGAGGAGGCAAGAGAGAGAAGATGTGTAGTCCTGCAGTGCCAATGGAGTGAAGGGGAGGGACAGAATACACACACAAGGTGTTTAGGAGATGAAGGTCACATGACTTAGCAGGCTGGCTATGAAGGTTGAAAGAGCAGGAACAATCTCCGAGGTTTCTGATGAGTGACTGGTGAATGATGGTCCTGTTGGAGAACTCAACAGAGAGAATGGTTTGGGAGTCAGATGAATTATTTCTGGCATTTGAAGAAAAAATAGAATTGTCTTCAGGCTCTACTTACAAATTTTTAAAAAATCCTTAGGTTTATACTGCAGATACCAAAGTTTTTTTTTTTTTTTTTTTAATTTTAAAAATAAAGTTAACTTATTTCATTGCTTGGGCAGAAGAGGTCCATCTGAACTATTCTCCAAAGTGGATATGCTTTGACATTGCTATTTTTAAAACTTTTAAATATACCATCTCTACTTCTGGATTGATTTTTTTAAAAACTCAGCATTATATTTTATTGGTTCATAAAATTTTATTTTATAAAAACAGTAGTTAAATGAGATCAAAACTTTTCAAATCAATGTAGTTGCATTTGTTATCAAGTTCTTTTTTATTAGTGCCTTATAATTATGCATAATGATGGGATTGATTATGCCATATTAGCACATGCACATAACAATTTGGTCAATCTCATTTCCCTGTGCCTCTCCTTTCCTTCCCCTCCTCCCTCTCCTTGATTTACTAGCTCTATTTTACTCTTTTCCTTTCTACTATTATTATTTTTAAATTTGGTACATTATAATTATCTCTAATCTGGATTGATTTCTAAAGAACCAACTCATTCCCTGCATCTCACATGTGTGCTTCCACTTTCCTCACCTAAAACATACCTTATCTTGGTATGCTTAATTTCTGACCCTTGTGCTGGTTTACTGGTTTGGCTCTCCTGGATGTGGAGATTACTTTTATATTCTGAAGCTAGAGAGGAACATATAGATCCAGGTAATTGTTTGTAAAGCTGGAACATGAATGAGTAGCTTCTCCATTCCTGCCTTGGCCAAAAGAGATCTCCACCTCCTCACCTGCTTAGCTGCCTTGTGGGGCCTGACATTCCACGGGCCCATTTTTACTGTAGAGCAGGTTGACTGTACTTCAATAGCAGAACCAGGCCTGCTGCATTTTTTGTTCATTGCCCGGGTGCAGCTGGCTCACCTGGGTCGTGCTCCTGTGGAATCTGTATAGATAGTTAATAATATGGGCCCATCCTTAAGTGACTTAGGAAAGGAGAGCCCATTAGTGAGGAATTTGGAGAGACTCTGAAGACAGTAAACACTCTCTATGTTATTGTTCGGGGCCTTCTGCACTAACGAGCTCTTGGTGCTTCAGAACTTTCAACTTCTGACCCTGTGAGCTTGGAACCTGGCCAGTTCCCACCTTGCAGAGAAAAACAACCTAAGGCCAGTTGCATTACACTGGATTGCATATTGGGAGGGGTTGCTGTGCCTTTTTAACTCCTCCAAAGGGGAATGAGAAGGAGAAGAAGGAATTCAACTGGAGAGGAAGAAATCCAACCAGAGAAGAAGGAATCTAACTGGAGAAGAAGGAATCCGATGCTTTGAGTGAGAAGAAGGAACCTGATTATGAGAAGAAGGAATCTGACTTGTGAGGAAGAAGGCTGACTCTCACCTATGTGTTTACCCCATTCTTGGTGTTGCTTATTTTACCCAACGCTGGGTGTTGAAGGTGGTGATGATGCTTTAAGGGGAGAAGAAAGACTCTCACCTATGTGCTTACCCTACCCTCAGTGTTGCTCCTTTTACCTGGGGACAGGTGTTGAAGGTGATGATGATGCTCTGAGTGTCCTTGCAAACCCATGTTATGTTATCCGGTGTTGCTTGGTGAGTGCTTATCGGGCTGGAGCCGCTCTTTCTTTCTTTTCTTCTATATTATTGATTCATTATATACAATATCCAATATTGCAAAGTATAACTGTTGCTTGCTCATTATTATATTATCTCATATTAAAGCTTATAAAACCCATCCTGTTGTGAGGCTGGTGATTCACTCCACAAATCTGCCGTAGATAAATTAGTCTGAGATCCAGACCAACACAGCATCATGCTAGAGGCAAGCTGGGGACTTTCAGGCAGTCTTCTGGGAAAATGAAGTTGCAACTTGTTTTGAGGCTCAGAGATGTCACTACAGGAATATTTGGGTCTGTGGGTCTCAAGATAGGAGTCTTTGATTGAAAGTAGGAAATGCCACCTTGTCCTCACGCTCAGCTTATATTCTTCCCTCCAATTTTGGCCAGAAAGCCCTGCATTGGACATTTCAGTCTTATAGTCTCGATATGAAGTGTCCCCCAAGGACTTCTGTGTTGAGGGCTTGGTCCCCAATGCAGTAGTGTTGTGAAGTGGAGCTTTTGGGAAGTGATTGGCTCATGAGGGCTTTGACCTCACCAGTAGATTAATCCTCAAACTACTGGGAGGCGATGGAGGCTGTGGGAGGAGGGAATTGGTTGAAGGAAGTAGGTCTGGGGGTGTGCCTTGGAAGGGTACTTTTGCCCTGCCCCTCCCCCACACCTGCCTCCTGGCTGCCCTGAGCTGAGCAGATTTTCTTGGCTGCACCCTTTCACCATTTCATGAAAAGCTGCCTAACACATGTGGATGCTAATTTGTAAAATCAGGACTTGCTTCCTTTTCAGGAACTGTCCTGCATGTGTCCCATGGCCAGAAAGGACATGTAATTGGTCATCTTGAACCCTTCAGAGCCTGAATGCTACTGTCTTGGAAAAAACAGGACCAAGTGAGATTCTTCTATTCTTGTCAGCCTGGCTCACACCTGTCTAATCTTTGAAGATATTCCTACTCAATCCCCAGCTCTAAATCTAGTTTTATATTATTCTCTGGCCAAGGGATTTGGGTTTCTTTTGCTAAAACAATACAATTTGTGGTACTTAGGTCTATGATTTTCTTGGTATATCTCACTATTCACCCATTGTCTGCTGAAGTTTGGCCCTCATCCCAGTAAGATTAGCACCAAAGATCTGGGCTCTGCCTTGACTCTGTGTATAATACTCCTTTCTTTGAACTGACTCCAGTTTCAATGAGTCTTTCTGTATTCAATGCCCTCTACCTATGGCAGGATGGGTGATCCCTGATTTTGCTCATGTCATTAGAATGAGGGTCTCCCCCTGAACCTGGAGATCTCCACAGACACTTGATTTGAGTCCTACTTATAACATACTGGCCGACATTATGGCTAACGAAGGGTGAGCCTCAGTGTTTACTCCATTCTTCAGACTGGAAGGGGAAAGTCTGGTACTGAGGAGGAATAAACATTGAATTAATTATCTTGACTTTAAATGATAGCACAAATATTTAGAACTGGAGTAAAAAAGGCTTTCCACCAAAGAGGGGAAAGCTGACAGGGGAAGGAGGGAAAGGGAGGGAAGAAGGGAGGTTGGATATGATTGAAGCATGATATATATACACGTATGAAAATGTCACCATCATAACCCAGTGCCTCACACATGCAAAGCAAGTGCTGTGCCACTGAGCCACAACCATAGCCCCCAACATGGGCCTTTGGTTAGCAATTGTATTTATTGTTAGTACTTTAGAGGTCAAACCAGGCAGGAGCTCCCAATGGAGTAGGGAAGACTTTTGATACAGCCAGATACGAGTAAGGCAGAGGCCTGTGGGAGAAGGTGCACCTTACCTGTTCTTGGAGTTGGAGGGTCTGGTATTGGTCAAAAGTCAGTGAAGAGAGGAGAGGAGGAAGGGATTTCGGGCAGAGGGACAACATGGGCAAAGCAATAGAGGTGTGTGGTTCAGGAATGGGTGTCATGGGGTTGGGGTGGGGAGTGTGGTATCATGAAATGCTTTGCTCTGGACAACTTCAAGAAAATGACACATCTAAAATGCCTGGGCCTGGAAGAGGACATGGCACTCCAGCTCCTTCCTCTTCCTCTCTCTCCTGTGCACTCTGGCAACGAGATGAGCAGCTTGTTTCACCATGTGCTCTCAGCTGTGATGTGCTGCCTTATTACAGGTCCAAAAGCAATGGGGCCAATCAACTATGAACTGAAACAACTGTGAGGCAAATCGACTTTTCTTCTTTATACATTTATTATCTCAGGTATTTTCTTACAGTAATGGAAAGCTAACTAACACAATAAATGACTATATTTCTGCTTTATGTTTTTAACTATATTATACTTTTTATCCTTATTTTAGAATGTACTCCTTCCATGTATTAAAAAAAATACCAGTTTACTATAAAAAAAATAAAATCCCTGGGCTATGTGTGTTGAATGGGTGATGCCCAAAGCCAGGCTAAGCCTCATGTAATTTCTCAGTCTCACTCTAAACCTGAGGAGTCTGCTGAGCATTTCTTCTGCCTGACATCTAAGTTTTTGAAACACCTTGGGCTGCACAGAAAGTGAAAGGACGAATCTGATGCATTTGCCCTGGGTGGTGCCTTTGGCGGTTTAGGTGAGCACTGAAATCCCCTCACTGGAAACAAAACTACCAGCTTTCTGATACTTCTCTTCTGAAGGGGAGGGACTGTAAACACACGTCTTGTTTCTTCCTTCACTTATTCAGAGGCTTGAAACACATTGTAGCCCAGCCTGCCATTTCTTATTTTAAAAGACACCTTTCCTCCTTCCCCACCCTGTGTTGGAGCCCATTAATTAAAATGAGTTTTGGCTAGCTATCTTAGGCTTCCTTCTTTTCTTCCCCTCTTCTCCAGCTATCCCTCTCTTGGCTTCTGAAAGCGAGGACAGGTCACTGGCTTCTGTCACAAGCATTTGGATGAAATGTTCTGATGAATGCATATATGTGTGTACATAAGGGCATGAAAGCCCATTTTTTAATTGGAAGTATTTTGTTTTCCTTGAGTTTTTAGTTTTAAATGGAGCTTACGTTCCCCCTCTTAGTGTAGTCTTCCGGCCCCTTTATCTCTCTGTGTCCCTGCTTTCACGGTGCAGTATAATAGGTTTTGTTTTAGAAGTATAGGGCAAGAGGACCTCGAATGCCAGAGGTCCGCATTATATCCATAACGGTGGATTTGGACGGCAAAGCAGAGGTCAGGGGAAGGTGAGAGCAAGTGCTTTCCATTGGTGAGCCTGAGTCCTGCAACACGGGCACAATGGCTGCCATTCTGAGCACCGAACAGGCTTTGGCGGCAGAAGTGCGGACGCGCTTTCTGCATCCCACACAATGGGCGCCGCGCTACAATCTTGCCCAACACGATGGCTCCCACTTCTTGGTGGTTATTGTTATAGAATGAAAAGAACTTTGTTTTCTGTGTATCCACAGAGCTTTATGTGTTAACATTTCTTTCTTAAAAAAATGAAATTTTGTTTTCCTATTCTTTTCTTTATCCTTCTCTCTTGAAAGAATAGACTAAAGTAAATTTCAGGCTTGGTTCCGGTATCAGGAGATCCAACGCAGCACTTGAAATGGTTGGTAGGAGAAGCAGCTAGCGGATGGAAGTTATAAATTAGAGACACTCTCAATTATGGCCGTCTCTTTGATGATATTAGCGAGGAAGGGGAAAATGTAGGTGAGGGGGTCATCTCGGTCCTGGAGCGCACAAGAGTGAGGACCAAGAGGGCTTGTGCTTCTGGATCAACACCAAGGAGCCCTTATTGACTTGGGGCAGGACCCTGTGGAAGGAGACGCTCCCCCTTCTGGTGGAGAATCGCAAGCTCCTCACTCTATGGCAGGAGGTGTTCCGCTGCTGTGGAGACAAAGGGATTCCAGGAGCATCAATATTTGTGGCAATTCGAGTGCCACCAGGCTTATTTACATGTCTTAAGTCTCAATTGCGTATTTATATATTTTTACTCTTTTAATCTGTTTTTTAGTTTATGTCCACTTGGGCAGCAGTACAAAGCCTTCTGTTTTGGTTGAGGTAGTCTTTTTGGGGGGAAGTTGACTTAAGGTAGTTCTTGGTTCACTGGACATAACTAATCTGTAGTAATGTAACCGGTACCAAGAAAACGTCATCTAAGCCAGGCGGGGTAGTGCACGCCTGTAATCCCAGCACTTTGAGAGGCTGACACAGGAGAATCGCGAGTTCAAAGCCAGCCTCAGCAATGGCGAGGTGCTGAGCAACTCAGTGAGACCCTGTCTCTACATAAAACACAAAATAGGACCGGGATGTGGCTCAGTGGTCGAGTGCCCCTGAGTTCAATCCCCGGTACAAAAAAAAAA